>JANFCV010000067.1:2797500-3033806 GCA_024500475.1 Phthorimaea operculella | reverse complement strand
ACAATATCTCGCTTCTTAAGTCAAAGCGTAACCGCGATGACTTATTCGTCGATAGCCTTTGTTCGCTGACGATGCAGCCTTCGTTGCTAATTCTCAAAGTGAGCTTCAAGACATTGTTAATAAGTTTTCCCACGCGTGTTCTCTGTTCTCAATGTCCATTAATGCCAAAAACAGTAGTGCTAGCTCAAGGTGGAGAAACACCACGTATTTTGCTCGGTGGCGTTCCCTTGAACATAGTTGACAAGTTTTGCTACTTGGGGTCGACTGTGTCGAACAATCTCACCCTCGATGCTGAGATCAATACTCGTATCGGCAAAGCGGCGACCATGTTCGGCAGGCTCAGTACAAGAGTATGGAATAATAAACACCTGACCACAAAACCAAGATAATTGTTTACCAAACTTGCGTTCTAAGCATACTCTTGTATGGAGCTGAAACCTGGACTTCGTACGCAAAACAAGAACGTCGACTCAACACATTTCATATGCGCTGCGTAAGAAACATCTTGCATATAACTTGGCAGGACAGAGTCACAAACGAGCGAGTTCTAGAAATTGCACAGCTGCCTAGCTTTACCGCTTTGCTTAAGCAAAGACGATTGCGGTGGCTAGGGCATGTGTACCGCATGGAACCTTCGCGTCTACCGCGGCGTGTCCTGCTTGGCGCCGTAGCTAACGCCAAAAGAGGAGTTGGAAGACCGATGCTACGTTTCAAAGATTGCGCCAAACGGGACATGGCTGCGTTTGACATCGACCATCAAAGCTGGGAGAAGCTTGCTGAGAATAGGGATGTATGGAGAAAGCGTGTGTTTGATGGGCGTAAAGCTCACGACGATGCCTGGTTCGGTTCGCAAACAAAAGGCAAAAACGACATCTAAACATGCATGTGCCAGTCTCTAATTCCACCTTCGTTTGTAGAGCGTGCGGAAAGTCATGCCGCTCCCGTATCGGCTTATACAGCCATGAAAAATCTTGCCTCAGACACTGAATAAATCGTCTGTCACAGACGTATGAGGCCAATGATGATGACTGCAAGACCTCTGACATGGTTGTGTAACGACCGCCATCCATCATAGACAGCAACCGGGACCGACGGCTTAACGTGCCCATCCGAAGCACGGAACCATCTTACTTGCGGACAATCAGGTGGTTCAGTCTGCAATGTCCTAACCAGACTGGGAACAAATTCACAAAGTGATAAATATCAACTTTGTGAGTGACCCCACCAGGAATTGAACCCGGAACCTTTGCGTGGCAGGCAGGCATACTAACCACTGCGCCACATCGGCTCTCAAAGGGTAATAAAAGTCATGGCGCAGAAAAATTAGGAGAACTGACCCCACCCCACCTAAAGTGAGGAGATGTAAAGCAGTCAATAGGTTGTGTGTATCGATGGTAGGACCACACACGTAACGTCCGTTAGTGCTTTATTTTTAGCGAAGCGCAAACACATGCGTTTGTCAGATACATATGCAAATTCCTTATACAAAAAACCGACGATAAAGTTACGTGACGCAAGTTTCGCGCTGCGTTGGCGTTTTTAGATGCATATACATATTTCTACATTTTTTAAACCGACGTTAGACGTTAGCGGTTCGCTAAACTAAAGTAGCTACGGGTGGGCGTTACTTGTGGGCCCAACCTTAGTTTGATTGTGCATCAAACTAAGCGATGTATTTTGATGTTTTTTAAGGAGGTAGAGAATCAACATCTACGATAGAGAAGTGATAGTGACAATTTTCATCAGCACTGAAGGGCCTGTCTGCCTACCTGCCTACCTAACGTTGAACACCAAGAGCGCGGATAAACTATGAAAATAGTTTTATTAGACAAGTTGTTAGCAAGACATGTCGTTTTTGTAGGCACATACCTAATTAGGTAACTCTATGCATAGGCGAGACGAAGTTCGCGGGCACCAGCTAGTCATCAATAAGGTACAAGATAGGGCTTTTTCCTCGGTCCAGACATCCTGCAGCTTCAGCACCCTGACTGGCGAACGACAGCTCAAGACCGAGACAACTGGCGACTTCTTGTGTCGGAGGCCGAGATCATTGGTCATTGAGCCCCCCCCAGTAAGTTAGGCTTTTGCGATTGGGGGGAAGGTATTTGCTATACACTTGTTGACAAGCTAGATATTGTAGTTGTAGGCCACATGGAACACCTTTTCCCTAGATTTCTTCCTTAGACGGCTTTCGTAAAAATTGTTAAATAACAAACACCGAATTTTTACAGCAGTTAACGGTCTGCCTACCCCACAAGAGAGGCGTGATGTATGTGTATGGGAAATAATGGGGAGACAGTATTGCAGGCCAGGATCACGCGGTACATTTCTCATTCTTTTGTGGTGTGGGATACTGAGTGGACGAATGACCCTGGTACAATAAAAATCCGCAATACCTTGAGTGGCCTTTACCGGAAAAAACAGTAGGGAAACCGAGGCAGCTGGTAAAACCCTGCATAGAAGTGAATTCAGCGAATTTCGCAACAAAATTTGCATTTAGTGTAATAAAATTGCTGAGGAGTTATCTCATTCCGTCTGCCAGTTGGTAACTAGCGTGGGCTTGCAACCTAAGGTTTTTACCCATTGTCGATCCGATCCGACGTCTGTATATCTTAGGCTTGACACTCGCTACTAGTCACTCATGAGATACGAGAACTTGCGCGAAAATTCCTCTACCGAAACCCAAAATTCCTCTACCGAACTTTCTTTATACAAGTTGAGTCTGCAGCATACTTATTTATGATTTTGTTTGTACTGAGGTTACTGGCACCGCTGTCATCACTGTTTTATTTATATGACAACATAATCCACGAACTCTCCGGAATAACTTATGTAGGTAGGTATTGTAATTAAGTGACACATATGATAACGTGAAAAATCTTTGATGTCATATCCAATCAATCTAAAGTTCGGCAACACTATGCATAGGATAAATGTAAAGGTGGATTAGTTGGCGATAGTACCTATTTGATTGGACATTTAAATCGTTTCGTGCATATCGGATCGGCCGCGGTAATGGATAAAAGCATTTAATGCAAATACTTTGGACTAAACTAGCAGTGTCTGAGCTGATGTTGCCTAAAAAGCATATTTTATGCATACGCCGCGTAATCAAATCGTGAATGCAATACAACTGGACATTCTCTTTCCATTTTGGCTGCTTTTTTGCGGATATTGCGCAACACGTTTTGTGTGTCAAAGTTAAAGATTCACGGCTCATTATAGCGTGAAGTTCCGCGATTGTTTTCTTGATACGCCATTTTACTTGAACTTCAACTAAAATCGTAATGTAGGTAAGTTTTTAGTCTTTGCAATGGTTTTTTGGTATTTGAGGCAGTTGTTTTTGGTTGGCACTAGAAGCAAAGCCAAATTTTAATGTCTCTCACGTTAACTCATGAACAATTCTGTTTTTAAATTCAGATTTTCTAGTGACTGATACGGACAAGCCGGACAAAAACAATGTTGTACGATTCAATAAATGTTTCTGTATCTAGAAAAGTAATATCTAATTATTGATGTATGTTACGATCTGAAAAAATCTAAACCTGAAATTTTGAATTTTTCATGAATAAGCATGAGAGACTGTCCTCTTACCACGTCAAGCCATCGGTTTCCTAATAGTACCTACCAGGCAAGCTCACATCCGGTTAAAAACTCAAACTGCCAATGTAAGTCTTACGCGGTCGAATCGGATACATTAAACATAAAAAAAAACCTATCACATCAGCCAATACTTTTGAGCGCTTGTGGAGTTCACTTACGTATATAGGTACGCCTCGCCTCACCCAGGTTATGCCTTATTTCACGAATCTCCCGTTTTCGCCATCCAGCCACTACGACCCAGCAAAAAAGATGTAGTGCAAAGATATTATTTCCTTCTAGGATTCCTTCGCAACGGTTCCGGCGAGTGAGCATTAGACACATAGCACGTGCGCAAGCGCATGTATTGGGCAGGGGGTCAATTATACACTCGGACCGCTTGCAACCGCCGCGAAATATCGGACGTGCGCAATTTGGTTACTTTAATAATCTCAAATTTATTAAAACGAGGTTATGCAGAGCAGCGATTTATAGATAGTTACTAAAGTAGGATCTACAAACAAACGGAACAATTTGATGTTTGTGCGAGCAGCATAGAAATAAGAATTTGCCTTAGTGTGACAAGAATTTATCGATACCTAACCTACTAGTAACATGATTATGTAGCGACCACCATGTGCCTTCCGAAGCACAGTCTTTCTAATGACAACGAGTCAAGTTGTGTGAGGAATCTCCAGATCCTGAGACTAAGGCTCTAACCAATACACCACAAAAGCAATTACGCATAGCTGGAAAGGTACCTAGAAAAAAATCTACTACAGTCGCTACCGTAACTTTACTGAAACGAAAACCGTGAAAAATCGTATTTACTTTGTATTGAGTCGCATGAAGTGATTTTTAATAAAAAAATAGTAAAGCAATAGTATTTTATTTTAAGTAGAGACAGGGCTGTCGAAGCTGATTTTGGGTAGACAATAGACGATGAACATATGTACATAGTTTCATGGGCATGATCATTTCATTAACTTGATCTGACGTGAAAAGGAAGTGGAAAACTACGAGACAGTTTTAGAATAACTTGCAACAATGAATTCTATGCTCATGATTCAACATCAAACTAAGTAAGAAGGTATAAAAGTCAATTGTTCCATAGAAAAAGCTGTTATGAATACCAATCACAATTAACTTAACAAGTAAGATTGTATTGTATTAGCAACAAAGATAAAAATAACGTCTAGGATATACCAAGTAGGTACAGGATAAAATATCATATACACTGATGTCATAATTCTGATAATCAGTGTCTATCACTGCTAACCAGTATACCTAAGTTAATCCAATAACAACTGATACAGCTTATACCTAGAACCTACCTGTCTTGAAGTTACCAAAACTTACGGAATTTGAGCCCTTATTTAGACAAGTCATAATCAAAACTTCAATTCTATATCTACAAGAACATAGTCCAGAAAGCGACAGCACAACTCATTTGCAGTCGCAGGAAAAAGAAAATAAAATAATGAGACTAAATAGAAGGAGACAGGTTGACGTAAAAAAGTCTGGTTGTGGCGTTAACCCTGCGGTAGGGCTGGCTCGGCGCTATGTGACTAGGGATGATCCGTGGGTAAGTTTGTAAAGAAACTAAGCCGCGGCGGTGATGATTTTTTTTTAAGATAAAGGACTTCAAACTAGAAAATGATACTTACAAGCGGCCATTGCCGAAAGGGCAAATTCATTGTTCCTATAATGAAACTTGCTACCTTATCTTACTGGTCTGCAGTGAAGAAAGCACTAAACCAAAGGACTACATAGCACTTTAGATAACTGTTACTATATACTACTTTTAGTATGGGTCTTGAGGTGGTGCATCCAGCATCCAAAGTGAACTTTTAACTGAAGAAAAATAAAAGGCTGTGACGCGATATGAAACGACAGAAGGCGAAATTCAAAATGGTGATGGAAGAAATCTATTGAAAGAATAAAATGAGGGGTAGAGGAAAGAAGGCGGCCTCATAGTAGGTGCTATGCTACAACCCTGTGCTAAGGTACTATAAGTTCCTACGTAGAACTAGGTAAGGACTATTTATACTCCAGCCATTGCGAAGAAGTCTGGTTTGTGTAAGATAAAAACATGCTATACAAGATACAAACACAGAATAAAATAATCATGTTACAAGTAAGAATAGCACGACTTTGACAGTCAAGTTATATGTATGTGCGAAGATTGAAATGGAAAGTTTTGTGATGTTGATATACGACCTACTTAAATGTCAAAGTTAGGTATACGAGTGATCATCAGTAGATATATTTTTTTGCCGTGTGGTGCCGGGGTATAATAGCATCACTCCATATCTTTCCCGTGAGTGTCGTAAGAAGCGACTAAGGAGTTTGAGAGTTGATCTGCAGGTATTGCAATTAACAGCTTGTCACTATGGTAATAGGTAGGTAGGTAGAAACTCTGACACCAGAGTTCATCGGGTCTTTGAACGACTCGGTGTCCCACACGAAGAGAGAGAGGTATAAGTACACAGTTCTCTGAATAACTCTAAAAGTTTTGTCAGACTTGATATAAGTGGCCATTTTTAACAGGCCTTTACGATTTGTCTACTCTGCAAGGAATAGAAGCGTGATATACATTGTTGTTGTTTTTTGCCAACCCTAAAAATCTAATACATAAAACTTTCATCGTTTCGTAAAATATGAGAACCGTTGAAAATCAGCTCGTGGCCAATAGCCATTGTAGGAATGTACGCTTGATTGATTAAATCAAGGGAATTATCGCCAAGAACTAATGGAAAACCAAATAGGTTATTTACGTTGAAAATGCGGATAGGTTGTACAGAAAATTGCCTAATTTGAGAAATAACAGCACGTAATTAGATGAATTATGTACTGTAAGGCCAGAAACACAGGTAACGTCCGTTTGCGCGTTTTTTTCGAGCAGCACTACCACAGAAGGTTCACTCGGCCCTATTACGGATTTTCGCGATTGGCACTTGTTACACATAGCCAGAGTTACTACTGTCAAAAATCTCAAAGTATAAAAATATCCTAACAGCAAAATCTGATAAAGAAAGTCAAATGATTCTGAGCCAATTATAAATCCAAGAAATATGACGCGTGTCAACGACCTTCTTAGTTACCTTGTATTACTACAAAACTTATTCAACAAGAGCTGAAAGCCAAAGAATATGACAGTGGAAGGTATTTTACCTCTTTGGCATTTGCATTAGATAACAATTATATCTTTGGTTCGATTAGCAAAAGTTAGTTTACAGTTTGTGGCCAAGGCGTTTGCACCTTTTAATACCGATTATAATTTTGTATCCTAATAAATAATTGTCTTTATTTGAAAGAAAGAAAATACATTTATTTTTACATATAATATTACTTTTCACAAATAATATTACTTCTGAAACTCTTTTTTTTTTAAATATTACTAATATTGATCGTAAGTATGTTCTTTCTTTCAATTGTTATAGATGGCACATAAAAAAAAGAAAACAATAAGAAGATCAAACTAAGAAGAAACTATTACCCATCTACTGACGAATGAAAAAAAGCGGCCAAAAGCGTGTCAGACACGCTCACAAATAGGGTTTCGTAGTCAACGTTTAAATATCAAGTCTTTCAGCGTTACAAAGTTAATTTTGTTGCTGGTTTGTTTGCATCTGTATGGTTACCAACCGCAAAGTGAAAAACTTTAATATTTCCTTAATCTTAAGTGGTACAGTATTCGTTATAGTTTTCATGGTAACTTCATATTAAGCACTATATTCCATATTTTATTCAAATTTTTAGCTTGTATACTTTAGAAGTTACAGCTGGAACAAATTATGGATCAAAAACGCCCCTTTTAAAAGCAAATATCTCGAGACAGAAACATTTTAGAGACTTTGTTTCATAGAAACCTCCCCTTAGTTTTAAAAGACCTATTCAACGATATCCCACTCAATATTACAAAAAGTAAAAAAAATTTTGCCTCCCATTCACATGTATGGGAAGGGGGTCCAAAAAACAATTTAAAAAAAAATTCTCGTCATTTCTAAAGTTGGGTCAACACGATCTATCTGCACACCAAATTTGATGTTGATAGCTCCAAAACTGACGAAGTTATGAGGGCGCGGCATACAGACAGACAGACAGACTTGCCGAAATGATAAGGGCTTCTAGTAGACTACGAAACCCTAAAAATTGACAGAACAGCGTATTACAAAGCGAAAAGACTTGAATAACAATAGAAATCCAATAGTCGCTGCTGAAAACTTCAAATAGTTTTTCAAACACAACGCGTTGGAGATTTTTTTCTCGCAACGGACACAATTTTATTAAAGTTCACTGTAAGGGCCTGCGCACACCTAGGGGTACGTTCACGCAGCCTTCTTTCGTAGCTCGTTTTTACATTGGTAGTTCTTAAAACCGTGTTTTGAACTGGTAGAAGAATTCTCCTGTCAGGCGTCGTGCAATAAGAAACAGTATAAACGTGTCCTAGCGTACGAATATAAAGCCACGCGCACTTTTCAGTGGAAATGAACTCGTCAGAAATGACCTCGGAAGAAGATCCCACAGAAATAAAGTCGCAATCGAAAGAACATACATTCATAAAACACGCCTATTCCCGATACGATAAAGGGACTTATACTGTGCAATAGCCCTATATCTCAGGTATCAAAGTTCCCGTTTTAACTTAAAAGGCGTATTTTTAAAGATATAAGGGCTTTTACGATCCCTAAAGTAGTGGCGCCATCTGTTGTCGAGTAGTCGAAATCCACTTCCAGTTCGTGATGTTTGAGGCAATCTGTTTCGAAATTTTGGATTTTAAATGCAATGTATTTAAAACATTTTTGTTAGACCAAACAGATAAATACCGCGAGTGAAATTGAGGACGGAAAGCTAGTTGTTAATAATGCACCCTCGATTTTGAAACATCACTTGCTTTAACTGATCTACAAACCTCTCGAGAAGCTATCCAGTCCGTACACAATACATTCTATTCCAAAGCGCCTCGCGCAGTGGCCGTTGGCCTTTATTTGCTTTGCTCTAAGCTAACACGATTGTAAGAAACTTCGCTCATTAGTTGAACGTGGAAACGTGCAGAATCTCATGTGGTAGCTTCTGCAGCTTCGGCGGACACCACACCTGACGCCCGTTGGTGCGAAAGAGATAGGTATATTGCATCTACCATAACAAGTGTAATGGTACCCTTATTTTCCAAGGGTCGCGACAACGACGCGCGTCAACGACCCCGTCAAATTTTGACGGCGTCGTTGTCGCTGCGGTCTTGTAGAAAAACCCGACCGCATCCCATACAAACTCTAAGCTTCTCAGCGCGCTGTCAACATGACGGCGTCGTGGCGCACCGCAACGACGCCGCCGACGCTCGGTCTTTCTGGTTCCCCATACAAACTCATACAAACCAGTCATTTGACAGCGACAACGACGCGCGTCGTTGTCGCTGTCGCTTGGTTTTTAAGCCTACCATTACAGAGACTCACTCACTACTAGCTATGATTTTAACGCTTACTGACATTTTCTGGAATGAATTAGAAAAATCAAGGTAACTAAAAAGATAGTTGCACGAACGTCATACTTCTTGCATTAAAATCTGCTCAGAATAATATTACCTACATTCTTGTATCAGGAGCTGTATTTCGTTCTCGTATTAAATCTGGCAACCCTGGCTTTGTAGCAATTGACAATCGCAAAAATTCTGTAAACTCTCTATTTTGTGGTATATGACAGACACATGTGTTACAGATGGTATCCCTTTCGTAGGCATAATATTTTTTCCACTAATATGTTTTAGCATAACATGTTTCGCATAATTTTTTTTCGCCTACCTTTGCTTTGACATAATAGTTTCTTGCCATAATATTTATCTTGGCATAATCATATTTTAGACTATTGTATTTTATACTAACAATATTTTGGCATAATTGCTTTTGTAATAATTTTTCTGGACTAATATAATATATTTTTTATTAAGTTCAAATGGCAGGAAATGTAAGTCAGTTTAGTATTTTTTAAGATATATTAGGTTAAATTAAGTCAGTTTAGGTTAGGTTAGGTTAGGTTAGGTTATTTTTATAACAATTTAGGGGTTCTTCTAATGCATCAGATTTTTATGCCTATTTTGATTATGGATATGACAATTTATGGTTTTGTATTTTAGGCCTATGTACTATTATGGCAATATTTTTTGTGCGTAAAGAAATTATGCCTAAACTGTTATGCGTAAATGAATTATGCGTAAGTATTATTAGTTTAAATTACAGTGTGCCAAAATATATTATGCCAATTATTTTTATGCAAATGGATAGAGAACCGTTACAGATGCGTAGCAACGGACATTACGTGTGGGAGCCGCTGTAGCTTTATGTGAGGGAGCATCCATAGCTTTATGTGGCGCGGACAAATTCAATTTTAAAGAAAACCACCGTAAGTTCTGTGACAGTAAAAAGAGCATTCATTTATTTTCAGTAGTCAACCTACTAACAAGATAGAGGGCGCAGCTGTGTACAAAAGAGTTTGATATGAAATCACAACACCCCCACTATATCAAACAATGAACACCCTGTTTGAGATACAAAGTTAAAGTTAAATACTTTGTATTCCCAACAAGCGAACAGATAAAGCAAATAAAAGCCTCAACGTGGTGTGCCTGACTACTGGCGAAAATGTCTCTGTATAGTCCACACTTTCAGTTTGTGAAAAACGTTTGGCTACCAAACATGCGCGAAAACGAACACTATCATCGCTGTTGTACTTCTTTCGCAACACCCATTTGCATTTTACAGCCTTACAGTCTTTTGGAGCATCACACAACTCCCATGCATCATTGTCTTTGAAACTCTGGAGTTCTTCCTTCATGGCTGCTTCCCACTTTTCTTTCTCGGGACCATTAAGGGCTTCCTTCAAAGACACTCCTGCAGCATCATCAGCTGCATTTTCATTGCTGACACACATATTGGAATAACCATATCTCTCAGGCTTCTTCGCGGTCCTTACTGGCCTGGATCTCACTTGATCTTCTACTGGTCTCTCTATAACGGACTCCTGTGAAGTGGTGCTCTCGTCAGAGCTGTCATTACCTCCATGATCGGTTGGTATTTGTGTCTCATCACTCAGGGGTACTGCAGTCACTTCTGAGACTGGAATTGTTGAGCTTTCTGGAGAAGATGGTGAAGTAATTGCCCCATCCCCCACTGAATCGGAATTCTCTGTCACTTCGAGCATGCAACCAGATTTCGATTCCGGCTCAATTACGATCACGTCTCTACTAGTGATTATCTCCTTCTTCTCAGGATTGTACACTCTATATCCCTTGATATTTTCAGGGTATCCCATGAGGATGCACTTTTCTGATTTCTTATCCCATTTCTTTCGTTTCTCTTTGGCAACGTGAACCATCACAGTACTTCCAAAAACTCTAAGATGACTTACATCGGGTTTTGTACCAGTCCACAATTCGTAGGGAGTTTTTCCATTTAACGCCGCTGCTACAATACGATTCTGCAGGTACACTGCGGTATTAGTAGCCTCACCCCAAAATTCCTTGCCTAAGTCTGCATCGAACAGCATACATCTGGCCTTCTCAACAATTGTGCGGTTGAAGCGTTCGCACAAGCCATTCTGTTGCGGGGTGTAAGGGTTAGTCTTCTGATGAATGATGCCAGCTGCATTCAGATATTCATCGAACTCCTTGTTGCAATACTCGAGGCCATTGTCGCTTCTTAATATTTTGATTGTCTTCTTTGTTTGATTCTCCACTTGAGCTTTAAACTGTTTGAAACATTTCAGAGCTTCATTCTTGTGCTTCAGAAAATAAACAAAGGTCATACGACTGTAGTCATCGACAAACAATAAGAAGTATCTCGAGCCACCAATCGAAACTTTTTCCATGGGCCCGCACACGTCTGTGTGCACTATTTCGAGCACTTCACTGCTTCTCTGGCCTATGTTTTTAAAGGGCAGGCGGCACTGCTTGCCTTCACAACATGTGGCACATGAAGATTTACTGATATCTACCTTCTTATCCAGTGTCATACCTTGTACTGCCTTCTCCATCTGGTTCAGGTAATCTTTGTTTACATGTCCTAGCCTGCGATGCCATGTCGTTCCTGACACTGCTGCAACCAAGTTCTCTGGTTTTGCTGTTTCCACTTTGTAAACTCCGTTGACGCGCCATGCTATGGCCGTTAAAAATTGAGCAGTACGAACCATCTTTGGCAAAATCTACGCTGTTGCCTTTTTCGTAGAGCTGACTCACAGACAGAAGGTTTGTTGTCAACTCGGGTACACACAAAGCGTTTTCTACAACAATCTCATACTCGAACTTTTCGGTGACCGTCGTTATAACGACATCGCCGGTACATACGACCGAAACTTTCTGGCTATTTGCTACGATTATTTGGTGTTCATTTTCGTACGACGCATTTCTTACCCAATTTTCGTTAGCAGTAAGATGGGTACTAGCGCCCGAGTCCAAATACCAATCGTCCTTGCTAAAATTACCATTCAAGAACACGGCGCTGAAGGCGTGAGAATGCACTTTTGCTTTGGTACTGGAATTTGACGACGATTTTTCAAGATTATAACTGTTACCGCACTGGTTTTTGTAATGCCCACTTTGTTTACATTTGTGACATCTGACATGTGACTTGTCCTTGTCAGTACTGGCATTGGCACCATGATCACTTCTTCCGGCCATAGACGAACTCTTTTTCTTTCCGAACTTTGAGTGGATGGCGAATGCGTTTTCTGTCACTTCTTGTTCTGACGGCTCCATGTCAAGTAACTTGGTTTTTATGGCGTCAGATGTTATGGATATGCCGGAGTGTTCTATTGCCATAATCATTGGCGAGAACTTTTCTGGTAATCCAGCGAGCAAGAGCGAGCCAATCCATTCATCGTCAATTTTGAAGCCCGTTCCGCTTAGCTTCTGAGCGGTATCAATGATTTGCGTGACGTATGAGGTCATCGTCCTGCAATTTTCTAAGCGAATTGAGATCAGGTTTCGCAGTAAACTAATCTTGCGTGTGAATCCGCTGTCGTCAAATAGGTCTTTCAGTTTCTTCCACAGCTTTTCGGATGACTCTACTTCCTTTACATGTACGTAAAGCGAAGGGTCTATACTCATGATGAGTTTTGCTTTTGTCTTTTCATCATCTGCAGCCACTATTTCTTTATCTTTAACTGGGATGATGCAGTGTTTCATACCCTCAAGAATCAGAAAGTTCTCTGCTGCAAAACTCCACTCACTGTAGTTTTCGCGTCCTTTCAATTTCGGCACATTCACGAGGTAATTCGACGAAGACATTGTGCACAACTGAGATTGACAACTAGGAACATCCAGCGAAAAAACAGTTTCTTGGTCACGTACGGTGTATTTTATTCAATTTCACCTGAACAGTCTTAAAACTCAAATGTTCTCGAAATTATACTGAATAAAAGCAGCTATTTACGCAAAAAATGGGAATTTATCGCCCATAACCTAAAGAAAACCACCGTAAGTTCTGTGACAGTAAAAAGAGCATTCATTTATTTTCAGTAGTCAACCTACTAACAAGATAGAGGGCGCAGCTGTGTACAAAAGAGTTTGATATGAAATCACAACAAATTTAGTGAATGAAGAATTTAGGTAGGTACAGTAGTGGCACTGGCTGTATATCGGGTGAAATTTTACTAGTGACCGATAACAAAAACTCAGAACCGGCTGGTGATAAGGAACAAATTTTCCCAAGGAACATAGGTTGAAATACGAAAAAATTTTTTGGACCTCCCATACAAATTTGCCGATCAGCTGATTTCAGTTACTATGGGAGGTTCAAAATTTTTTTTCCTATCTCGACCTATGTTCCTTGGGGAAAGTTTTTACTTATCACTAGCCGGTTCTGAGTTTTCGCTATCGGTCACTAGTAAAATTTCACCCTATATACGGGTACATGTAATTAAGTACAAATCTCTTGAAGGTGTACCTAATCTACTCATAAAACTGAACAACTTTTGTAAGAAACTTTTCTTCGAAATATGAAAATAAATTTGGACCTCCCATACTAAGTGACACACTTTTTCGGCATTTTTTTATGGGAGGTCCAAAATTTTTTTTCACATTTCGAAGAGAAGTATCAAACAAAAGTTGTTCAGTTTTGTGAGTAGATCACACCGTCATGAGATTTGTACTTAATTAAATGTAACCCTATATGTATGTCAAAATTTCTGTCTTTTTAGTTCGCTAAATTTTATAATTATCCGCCTGCACTTATCCTAGATTGGTTAGAGCACAAAATTATGTAGCAAAAAGATTTGGTAATGTCTTATGACCGGCCGCCTGCCTCTCTTTGGGAATGCTATTGTACGTGGTATCACCGTCACCATGTGGTTGACCATGACTGATGACTGATGTTTAGTCAAGTTCAAAAACTGTACGTCGTCTTTTACGATACTCCCTGTCTGAGTGGTTTAGGGGTGGTAGAAACCGTAGCCGCCACCTCACGACCAGTAATGATAAATAATGCTAAATATTATAAAGCTTTTTACTTGACGGTTTTACTCATTGAGCACCTAATGAACGATAGATATTCCGTGGGAACTCGATAGATATTTTACAATTATCATAGTCATAAATTCCTTATTAGTTTTATATAGTAATTAAAGGTATTTCAATAGATAATAATGAACAGAAAAAGCCTATATTGCAAAAATACGCTGTTTATTATTCCAGTGGAGTTTGTATAGTCCGTTAAGGCTTCTACAGCCCCCTCCTCTACCGGAAGGTTCGAAATTCAAATAATATTCGGAAGTCGCGTCCGTGCTGGTCAATAAGTATCTTTACAGAGGTGTCATTACATTAAATGTTGGAACCAGTCAATGTTACAAAATAAATAGATACAGAGTAGCTGTTTACAGAGTCTTTTATTAATAGTACCTCGGTACGGTAATATTTTATTATTAAATATTATGTATTTAATTCAATTATTGTTACAACTATTCGGTCCATATTTTGCGTTCCGATGTATGAAATCAAAGAATTATTGACACTGGCAAAATTTGTCTTATCGGACAGAAGCCATTATGAAATTTGGAAAATATTTTACAACAAAATTCTTGCTAAAGTAATTTTATGTGTACTAATTGTTAAAAATGTACAGTTTGGTGGGTCTGCCTCATTTTGCGTTTATCTATGACCCATTCCACGTCAGTTTTGACTGCAGGGGAAACGTATCAAAACAAATACCTTTTATCAACCTTTGATTCCTTGGAATTAATCCGGAAATAGTAAGTTTGTCGCAAGATTACTTGACAATGGTGTATGTTTATCAAAAAATTGCATCTGTGATGAGTTTAACATTGAATAGTGAGTAATAATCATATAAAGTTTAATAATTTTCAATAACCATTGACGCAAAACATTTATACAACATTGTAGCATGGTCATGATAACAGTGAAAAATAGAGGTAAATTCATATTTTTATTTCTTAGTATTTTGGGATAAACTTAGATGTTTGGGTTTCTGGAAGCGTTTCCCCATATTTTGTAGAACAAAATTCTATTTTTTTCTGATAATAATGTGTTCTAGATTATGATATATATAGAAAAAGCGTAGCTCGTTTTCACCTCACTTCATGGGAGTAGGCCCCTTAAGAGAATATGTCGCCGATAGTTCTCTGAAACGTAGTTTGACCTAAACAGTATTTGTATGAAAATGAGGTGGGATAATCGCATTTCCTTAACGCATGCGGTAGCGCCACTAATTAGGGAATGTAGATGGCTCAGTAGGTATTAGCAACGATTTGACGCCTAATGAATTTAACTGGAAATAACCAGACAGATTCCTGTTGATCTTTGTCGGTATCTGCTTTTGTGACTCTTCAGTTTCAACGAGAGTTAAAATTCTAAAACATTTTTTGTATTAGATACTAAGAACACACTAAGTTTTATATGACGAAGGTATGTATGTCAAAACTACGAAAGTAACTTGTAGGAAGGAAGGTAGACCTTAAATCTTCAAAATTTGCTCCCTAATAGCACGTGTATCTTCAAACTAGATTAGTTTGCGACTTAAGAGCAAAGTTAGATGTTTCTACTGAGGTAGCGTACTCTGAGCTAGATCCTAAGCACAAAGTTGCTCTCGTGGGATATCAACATCTTCCTGCCCTTATCCCAAATCAGTTGGGGTCGGCGCAACATGTTTTGTTAGAATACAAAAACATATAGCAAAAGGATATGTTTTATGACCGGCCGCCTGCCTAAACTCTCTTTGCTTTGGGAATGCTATTATAGGTGGTTGCACCGCCACCATGATGCGGTTGACCCTTTGTCCAAGGGTTGACCATAGTCAAACCATAGTCGACAGATAGAGCCGAGGTCAAAAACTCTATCTACCTCGCTTTTTACGAAACACCCTGAGTGGACTAGGGGTGGCAGTAATCTTAGCCACTACAACACGGAAAATTGATCTCGGGGGATACTGAGTCGATAAAAGACTCGATGAACCCTAGTGTCTCGGTTTATAAACCATTTATAGGTAACTAGGCATCAGGGACCAAGAATGACTGCTATAAGATACACGACTCCCGGTGCACAGAACCATCATTTTCACTGACAATGAGGAGATGTTCAACCTGTAGTATCCTAACCAAACTGGGAACAATCTTACAGAGTGATATGTTGACAAATATCGACTTGAAAGTCCCGAGAATCAAATACTAAACCACGGCTGACTGATTGGGACATATGCAACGCGACGCCAAAACCGCTGGACATAGAAACTTGAAACGTTTCTCAAAGGTTGTCTAAATAGCATATCTTGGAGTGCATAATTTTCAACCCTTCACTCTTTAGGCGCAGGCTCCACAGAATAGACGTGAGACGTAAGGTGGCATCTGTCAAACAAGTGATCGTTGGAGACTTGAGACGTGCGACATCGCGACGCTCGAAACCAAGAAACAAAGCTACGTAGATACCTACGTGAAAATCGTATCCCATCGATCAGCTGACGATTGCTTGCCTGAAAGATGTCATCTTGCGTCGGGCGTGTAATCTGTGAAGCTTGCCCCCGAGTTATTTGAATATGACAGCAAAGATTTTCCGCACAACTTGTTATAGCTTATACAATCTAAAAAACTGATCGGTTGTGCAGTAAAATAGAGGTAGAAAGTTTAAATGAAACTTTTAATAGATTTTTCCTGAAAATAACGCAGCGAATAACCTCTGGCCGGAAAACTAAAAGCCTCTTGCCGAAGAGATAGTTTGTAGCATATAAAAGCAGGAAGAAAGACAAAAGATTACTTCTCAGTAGGCAAATATTAAGTAAAAGTAATACAGTAGTGTTAACAATGTTATAATTTATAATAACTTTGTCTCTAAAGACAAAACATTGTCAGCTGTGCAGTTTAAGGCCCTAGCTCCACACATTAGACATGAGACGTGCGACGCTTGAAACCGTTTCCATATAAAATGTATGAAACAGAAAAGGTAGCCAAAAGCTACACACGCGAGACCATCGTGAGACGCACCTCGCATCGATGACGGCTGACGATCACTTGTCTGACAGATGTCATCTTACGTTTCACGTCTACTCTGGATAAATGAATATGTAGGAACCTAAGGTAGGACTAGTGAAGGCATCCTTAAATAAATCTTTAAGTCCTTCATTAGATGAAATCTGATGAAATTACTTAGTAAACCTTTGGAGTTAATAAAAACTATCTAATCCAGAAATCTAGTCTACCCCAGCACAAAATAGAAAGGTTTTAGAAGGATCACTCGACCCCATTTATGATTATCGCGATTGTCACTTGTCATTGTTGCTAGATTCAATACGAGGACGAAATACAGCTCCAAATCTGATACAAGAACGTAATCTGATTCTGAGTCGAATGCAAGAAATATGACGTTCGTTGCAACCACCTTCTTAGTAACAGAGGAATCTGAGATTTCAGTTCATTTCAGTAAACTTCAGTAAGCATCAAAATCGTCGCTAGCACTGAGTGAGCAATCTGTAAAGTCGCACCGCACGGCGTCTCCCTAATTGATGACTTCAGTACTTGGGAGTACTGTCTCTTCAAATTCTACATTATATTTATTAGGTTCACCTTCTTCTTCTTCTTTAGTTTAGGAAAGAAAATTAATAATCCTCACCTGCTATCGGTAGCGTAATAATACCTATGTCGGTAGGTAAGTTAGTTTTTTACTGCGTCATAAAATTTCCTTCGCATGCTTTATGTCAAGAATTAGTTTCGCCATTCCATAAATTAACGATAATGTCGGATTTGATCCGAAACGATTGATTTTTCAGAAGCAATTTAAAACTTTTCTGCTTCCAGTCTACAGATGTAAATTTAAGACAAATTCATGAGAAGATGCTTATGTACTAGCTGATAATATTATTAAGTAGCAACTACACGAAAAGAACGAAATTCGTTATATTAATATTGTTGCACTACAATCTTTCATCAATAAAAGCGAGATTTTTTGCAGGTTGGTTTTCCTACTGGCAGCAAACGCCGTTTTGATAATAGGGATCATAATTTAGGGGATGATTTAGATTATCGCTGCATTATCGAATGGTAGATGCTTTTATAGCGTTTTCGTGATTTTACCGAGCGTGGTCAACTTTATTTTCTATGCTCGTGCCAGAAAGGATTTTTTGCACTATTTCACAGCCAGTAAAGGCACCATCTGATGAAAGGCGTATTGTGTGTCCACAGCAAATTCCGATTATTTCTTTGTCTCTTTGAGGTCGAAAATAGTCGAAATCCTTTTTGATCCGTGAAAAAATATTTGCTCCATTCGAAATATTCGAACTCTATATTCCAGCTAGGTGGGTAAGAGGCACCTACATACTTTTGCGTACCAAATATAGAGACTTAGTAAATTAAACGTTTTAAACACTGACCCAAAAATTAATCGCCAACATCGAGAGTAGCGCAGAGAACGGCCTCGCATTAAAAGGGTACATTAACATAAAATTGCCATTAAGACAACTCCAGGAAACCAACAATAATTTGGAAACCGCATCTAAGCTTACCTAAGAGGATACTAAAACTTGTGTAATGTAAATTGCAAGCGAAGGTTAATAAATCTGATGTAACATGCAGTTAGATTGGAACTCGGTCCCGACGGCGGCTTTCAAACGTCTTCGCGCTCGTGGACGGCTCAGAATCCATTCGGATTCCTAAAATCGCATCTTCTGCAATATCTCCTGACTAGTGCATTATAAATATCTAGTCTTGCAAACCCGCTCGAGGTGCACTTGTCGCAATCACGCCGTCTCAGCTCACATGTCTCATTGCAAACCGATTTTCTCCACCGCATACCTTAGCACAAATCATCAATATTGATTCAGCTATCTTTAACGCGTTTTCGACTAAGCAAAATATCGGGCACGCTCAGAAACCCTGCGTTCGCTAAACCGAATGTAGGGTAGCCTGAGCCGTACCTGTGCGATATATTGTGGAATTTGTTTCAACATCACTTGCTTATTCTTGTTTCTGTTATAGATTGGAATCTTGGTGAAGCGTTCTCGAGAATGGAGAGTTGGTTGCGTCGGATTCAATAGTTTTGTTGTTTTAACTTTATTGTTGCGCAATTTGGCGAATTATCGAAATAGACAGACGGGTATCGGACTAGTAAAAGGACGGAGCGGGGAGCTGTAGAAAGGGGGTTGCAAAACAAAGTTCGTCGATCTGTCGAAGTAGGCCGGAGCAACAAGTGCGGTGCAGGCTCGCGGCCAAACAGGCTGCGGCGAAAACTCCCGCTGGTAAACAAAGCACCTCTCCAGTGGAATTCTCAAGACGGAGGCAACGATCGTGAAAACTGGGCCGGACATGTGTGCCGCGGCCGTGACCGAGTTACAATCACTTTTCAATTAATAAAGAAGCAAGCACCTGCAGAATGCAACCGACTCCAACTATCACTCGGGGGGTCTCTGGCGGTCCGTTCGGGCAGTTCTCACTCACTGGAAGCGGCACTTGCAACACTGGTTAGTTAGTGGTGTTTACGTACTTTTGGAAGTTTAACACAGGGCACAGGTACACGGGTAGCGCGTGTCGCGGGCGCGGGTGTGAACGAGCACTTCGCGCGCCGGTCGCCGCAGCACTGACGCTGACGGCGCGTAGCGGCGCGGCGCGGCGCGGCGGACGCGGTCGACCGCGCGCGCCGACCGCCGACCGCGCGCCAGCGGCACGGCACGCGGCGAACGGACAATTCGCAACTCGGCATACGTAACTTAACTCCATAATATTTTATAGTTTCGTAACTCGATTACTGTACGCCATTCGCGTCTAATCGGTGTCACGATTCGGGAGAGGTCCTTGGGGCTTCGAAGCTTCGAAAGTGTTCCCTCACGACCTCAGCCGTCGATCGGATGAGGTGACGGCAAATGACGGCTCATCAAGTTATGAATATTCATTCCTGTGATAATGAAAAGTCGTTCCGTATTTCTCCCGTTTCGATTAATCCGGGAGGCGATGGCTTTTAAACAGCCTAAGTACCTACTTACCTATAGGTACGTAACCGGTCCTAACTCGTACCTAACCGGTCCACCGATCGGTGGTGACGCCAGGGACGATTCTCGAAGTTTCTGGAATAATTTTAACGCCTAATGATCACCCAATTCTATAATTTTCTCAGTCGACATTAAAATGATGCAAATGTGGTAAGGAAAACAACTAGGTACCTAATAGGTACCTACTTACTTTAACTACACTTCTCATCGGAAAAACCGAGACACTTTTGTTTTTATTTTTAAACAAAACACGAAAGGTTTGATAATATACTTTGAATTTGAATCATTTACTTTAATTTGATTTAATTATAAGTACACCTCTTAATACTCTCTATTAAATCACATCAGACCTATATTTATTCCTAAATAAGCAGATTTTTCCGATAATATGATCTTTACAAAACATAAAATTGCAAGGCGTCTAGATTTTTAAGATGTATTAGAATAAGACGTACCTATTAGAATTTCAGTGTCTATTTAAGATAACAGGAAAAAAATCAAAAGTGTGAACGCCTCTATCAAAATAGAGAGTTTACAGAAGGTTCACTCGACCCTATTCAGGATTTTTGTGATTGTCATTTGTTACATAGCCAGTGTTTCTACTGACAACAATCTCAAAGTAAAGAGGAATATCAAAACAATAAAATCTGATTCTAAAATGTCATATGATTCTGAGATAATTTTAATCCAAGAAATATGACATTCGTGGCAACCAACCTCTTAGTTACCTTGACTTCCCCTGAGATTCCGGTGATTTCCAGTTAAAGTCTGTAAGCGTCAAAATCGTCGCTAGTACTGAGTGAGCCATCTGTATAGGCGCCCCGCGCGCCGTTTCTCTAATTCGTGTCTCATCTATTCCCATCGAGTAATAGTAATAAGTCAACTGCAAATATTTTAAGGGGTGAACCAGCCCATGAAACTGATCGATCACTTTTCCCTAACATAAAATATGTCAAAATTGCAATACGAAAAAAGAATTAGGCCTCCCATATAAACTGATTTGCTTGGCTGGTGCATTTAGGTACCTATATGGGGGTCCAAAACTTTTTACCGTGTTTCGACCTGTGTTCCTTGGGTAAAGTTGTTCAATTTATGGGCTGGTTCAGCCCTTAAAATATTGCTGCTTGCTGAACGTTGCTGTCCATTCCCTGGCCTCATCCTTTAGTCGCCTTACGACACCAACGGGTAAAATTGGTGTGATGCTATTCTAAGGCGGCATCACTCGACATTCACCGTCTAGTGAAAGCTGAATTCAACCATTAACAAAGTGCGTTAAGTACGTCGTAGTACGAACGCAATACGTTTTAGGAACACAGTTAACCTTGTTCCCTATAGTAAAAGGTTATGGCGAAGTTATGTGGAACTTACACTGTTATAGCTACAGGCTTTTACATACACACATATATCATCATCATCTTCCTGCCATTATCTGTGCCTTATCCCAATTATTGACATTCATTTGACAGCCGATGTGACGCAGTGGTTAGTATGCCTCCTGCCACGCAAAGGTTCCGGGCTCAATTCCGAGGGGTCACTCACAAAGTTGATATTTATCACTTTGTGAATTTGTTCCCAGTCTGGTTAGGACATTGCAGGATGAACCACCTGATTTTCCGCAAGTAAGATGGTTCTGTGCTTCGGATGGGCACGTTAAGCCGTCGGTCCCGGTTGCTGTCTATGATGGCGGTCGTTACACAACCATGACAGAGGCCTGCTACTTGCAGTAGGCGGTTGAAAAACTCTGACACCAGGGTTCATCGGGTCGTTGAACGACTCGGTGTCCCACACAAAAAGAGAGAAGAGATCCCAATTACTCGGGGTCGGCGTTTACATACATACATATATATCACGCTTATGGTAGTTTTAACATGACTGACGACTGTACTTGGACTTGGACTGTACGTACATTTAAGTATGTCTCTGGAATTTAAGACAAACTTATAAAATGGTGTTCGCATGTTGTGTTCGTCTGTGCAAAATACCTTACTTAGAGTGCCGTCATCCGAATAGGCCATATTTGACGTCTGTCAAAATCATATTAATGCTATGACATAAGGTCTATTTTTCTTTGTTGACATGTTTCCTAGTATGGGTTTGACAGACGTCAAATATGGCCTATTCGGATGACGGCACTCTAGGTATGCTTTTCCTGAGAAACAACCTGATAGCGCGTTTGAAAAACTAACAGCGACATCTATTGTCTAAGAAATGTACTTCTTTATCGTTTTCAAACGCTTCAGGTTGGCCATTCATCTCATTCAACATAATTTATGTACTCAATCAGTCGTCACGCGTTTATCCCAATAGGGGGTAAACAGAGCGTCAACGGTAGTTAATGCCACGTCTCACAAGATAGGTATCTTTATTTAAGACCGTTTCGTGACAGGTTTTCAGCCTGTCGCATAAAACTGCTTATCTGATCTTTTTCATTTTTTACCCGACTGCCTCAGAAGGCGAGTAATGTTTTTCGAGAGTATATACCGGGAGTAAGAGAAAGGGTATATCAAGCCGAAAGGAGGTCAAGGTACTCATAAAACTGAACAACTCTTCCCATGGAACATGGGTCGAAATATGAAAAATTTGGGCCTCCCATACAATATTGCCGATCAGCTGTTTGTTTTACTATGGGAGGTCCAATTTATTTTTCATATTTCGACCCATGTGCCATAGGGAAAACTGTTCAGTTTCATGAGTACCTTTCGGCTTGTTATACCCTTTCTGTTACTTACTCCCGATATAATGATAACGTTTGTCTCTGGAATTAAAGACAAACTTTAAAATATTTAAATGGTTTCCCCTATGACAGACTGAAGAAGCGCGATTCTTATAATGCTTTGCCTGAGAAACAACTGATAGCGCGTTTGAAAAACTAACAGCGACATCTATTGTGTAAGAAATGTATTTCTTTATCGTTTCTGAGGCTTCAAGTTGGCAATTCACCTCATTCAACATAATTTATGTACACTCGTCAGTCGTCACGCGTTTATCCCAATAGGGGGTAAACAGAGCGTCAACGGTAGTTAATGCCACGTCTCACAAGATAGGTATCTTTATTTTAAGACCGTTTCGTGACAGGTTTTCAGCCTGTCGCATAAAACTGCTTATCTGATCTTTTTCATTTTTTACCCGACTGCCTCAGAAGGCGAGTAATGTTTTTCGAGAGTATATACCGGGAGTAAGAGAAAGGGTATATCAAGCCGAAAGGAGGTCAAGGTACTCATAAAACTGAACAACTTTCCCCATGGAACATGGGTCGAAATATGAAAAAAATTTGGGCCTCCCATACAATATTGCCGATCAGCTGTTTGTTTTACTATGGGAGGTCCAATTTATTTTTCATATTTCGACCCATGTGCCATAGGGAAAACTGTTCAGTTTCATGAGTACCTTTCGGCTTGTTATACCCTTTCTGTTACTTCCCGATATAATGATAACGTTTGTCTCTGGAATTAAAGACAAACTTTAAAATATTTAAATGGTTTCCCCTATGACAGACTGAAGAAGCGCGATTCTTATAATGCTTTGCCTGAGAAACAACCTGATAGCGCGTTTGAAAAACTAACAGCGACATCTATTGTCTAAGAAATGTACTTCTTTATCGTTTTCAAACGCTTCAGGTTGGCCATTCATCTCATTCAACATAATTTATGTACTCAATCAGTCGTCACGCGTTTATCCCAATAGGGGGTAAACAGAGCGTCAACGGTAGTTAATGCCACGTCTCACAAGATAGGTATCTTTATTTAAGACCGTTTCGTGACAGGTTTTCAGCCTGTCGCATAAAACTGCTTATCTGATCTTTTTCATTTTTTACCCGACTGCCTCAGAAGGCGAGTAATGTTTTTCGAGAGTATATACCGGGAGTAAGAGAAAGGGTATATCAAGCCGAAAGGAGGTCAAGGTACTCATAAAACTGAACAACTTTCCCCATGGAACATGGGTCGAAATATGAAAAAAATTTGGGCCTCCCATACAATATTGCCGATCAGCTGTTTGTTTTACTATGGGAGGTCCAATTTATTTTTCATATTTCGACCCATGTGCCATAGGGAAAACTGTTCAGTTTCATGAGTACCTTTCGGCTTGTTATACCCTTTCTGTTACTTACTCCCGATATAATGATAACGTTTGTCTCTGGAATTAAAGACAAACTTTAAAATATTTAAATGGTTTCCCCTATGACAGACTGAAGAAGCGCGATTCTTATAATGCTTTGCCTGAGAAACAACTGATAGCGCGTTTGAAAAACTAACAGCGACATCTATTGTGTAAGAAATGTATTTCTTTATCGTTTCTGAGGCTTCAAGTTGGCAATTCACCTCATTCAACATAATTTATGTACACTCGTCAGTCGTCACGCGTTTATCCCAATAGGGGGTATACAGAGCATCAACGGTCGATAAAGCCACGTCTCACAAGATAGGTATCTTTATTTTAAGACCGTTTCGTGACAGGTTTTCAGCCTGTCGCATAAAACTGCTTATCTGATCTTTTTCATTTTTTACCCGACTGCCTCAGAAGGCGAGTAATGTTTTTCGAGAGTATATACCGGGAGTAAGAGAAAGGGTATATCAAGCCGAAAGGAGGTCAAGGTACTCATAAAACTGAACAACTTTCCCCATGGAACATGGGTCGAAATATGAAAAAAATTTGGGCCTCCCATACAATATTGCCGATCAGCTGTTTGTTTTACTATGGGAGGTCCAATTTATTTTTCATATTTCGACCCATGTGCCATAGGGAAAACTGTTCAGTTTCATGAGTACCTTTCGGCTTGTTATACCCTTTCTGTTACTTACTCCCGATATAATGATAACGTTTGTCTCTGGAATTAAAGACAAACTTTAAAATATTTAAATGGTTTCCCCTATGACAGACTGAAGAAGCGCGATTCTTATAATGCTTTGCCTGAGAAACAACTGATAGCGCGTTTGAAAAACTAACAGCGACATCTATTGTGTAAGAAATGTATTTCTTTATCGTTTCTGAGGCTTCAAGTTGGCAATTCACCTCATTCAACATAATTTATGTACACTCGTCAGTCGTCACGCGTTTATCCCAATAGGGGGTATACAGAGCATCAACGGTCGATAAAGCCACGTCTCACAAGATAGGTATCTTTATTTTAAGACCGTTTCGTGACAGGTTTTCAGTCTGTCGCATAAAACTGCACTGATCTTTTCGATTTTTTACCTGACTGCCTCAGAAGGCTTATAATGTTTTTCGAGAGTATGTAAGTACATGTACTTATAATTAAGATGTAAAAAAATCAACTACATACATTTTAAAGGGTGAACCAGCCCATGACACTGAACAACTTTCCCCAAGAAACGTAGGCCGAAATAAAATAAAAAATATAGACTTCCCATACAAAAGGTCGTCCGTCAATTTGTATGGGAGGTCGAAGGTTTTTTTTCATATTTCGGCCTATATTTCTTGGGGAAAGTTGTTCAGTTTCATGAGTTCTTTGACTCCTTTCGGCTTTATTGGTTGTTTTGTAAAACTTTGTATGTATGTGAGTATTTTATGTACGTGGACAAGAAAATTCTTTTTCACGGGCTACAGCCCAAGCGGATAGTTGGATTTTGACATATGAGGTGTCGTTAGATTCGTCTCAGCAGCGTGAGTGAGACTGGCTATATTAACACTTCTGGCTACATGAATAAAGATTATCAGGCGTGGCGATAACGACCCTTTAACGAAACCATTTTTACCCGACTGCCTCAGCAGGAGGGTTATGTTTTTCGAGAGTATGTACTATGTATTAATGTGTGTATGTATGTGGACAAGAAAATTCTTTTTCACGGGCTACAGCCCAAGCGGATAGTTGGATTTTGACATATGAGGTGTCGTTACATTCGTCTCAGCAGCGCGAGTGATACGTGGTGATATATTAAATAATATAGATTTAAGATGGCGGTTTTTTTCGCAAAATACAACTTTAAAATGACCGCAGTCGGGTTTTTGTTTTATAATACATCTGCTTGTTACGGTAGTTAAGGCTCGGGCTCTGCCTACACCGCAAGAGATTAAAGCGTGATGTGTGAGTGTCTTAGAGGTACTCTTTCTAGAGGTACTTCTCTTTCTCTTCGTGTAGGACACCGAGTCGTTCAACGACCCGATGAATCCTGGTGTCAGAGTTTTTCAACCGCCTACTGCAAGTAGTAGGCTTCTGACATGGTTGTGTAACGACCGCCATCATAGATAGCAACCGGGACCGACGGCTTAACGTGCCCATCCGAAGCACGGAACCATCTTATTTGCGGACAATCAGGTGGTTCAGCCTGCAATGTCCTAATCAGACTGGGAACAAATTCACAAAAAAATATATCAACTTTGTGAGTGACCCCACCGGGAATTGAACCTGGAACCTTCTGCGTGGCAGGCAGGCATACTAACCACTGCGCCACATCGGCTGTCACATAGAGGTACTTCAGTTACTATCGTTTACTGGACATGTTTACCATCGGAAAAGTGTAAGCGTAATGGCGGAAAGCTCTCTCATTCCGCGATACCGAAGTTATAACAGAACTTTTACCGAACTACCGATAGCTTAACACTTTGCTTGCGGTGATACTACCTCTCGCGTCTAGCAGTTTCTACCAGTTACTTATTTTGACGATATTAGTTTCTCGACGTGAAGTGTGGTAATACATCGTCTCTCTCTTCTTCTTCATCGAGTTGGACACCAAGTCGTCCAACGACTTGATGAACCCTGGTGTCAGTTTTTCAACCGCCTACTGCAACAAGCAGGCCTCTGACATGGTTGTGTAACGAGCGCCGTCTAAATAATCATAGACAGCAACCGGGACCGACGGCTCAACGTGCCAATCCGAAACACGGAACCATCTCGCTTTTCGGACAAGCAGGTGGTTCAGCCCGCAATGTCCTAGCTGGGAACAAATTCACAATGTGATAAATATGAACTTTGTGAGTGACCGCTCCGGGAATTGAACCTGGAACCTTCTGCGTGGCAGGCAGTCATACTAATCATGCAACATCGGCTGTCACATAGAGGTACTTGAGGTACTGTAGTTTACTGGACATGTTTACCATCGGAAAAGTGTAAGCGTAATGGCGGAAAGCTCTCTGATTCCGCGATACCGAAGTTATAACAGAACTTTTACCGAACTACCGATAGCTTAACACTTTGCTTGCGGTGATACTACCTCTCGCGTCTAGCAGTTTCTACCAGTTACTTACTTTGTCGATATAAGTTTCACGACGTGAAATGTGATAACACTTTAATTATTGTTTTGATCGCAAAGCAAACCCACAGGGATCAAATTATACTGGCGAAGCGTTGTAGGTGTGTGGTAATAAATTAACTTGTGTGTCGCGGAATTGCCGATTTCAGATCGAGACGTCATAATATTCTATGGCAGTTTGTGTGTAAAACCCTATAAAATCTCGTGTTGTAAAAAGTATACCTAAGGGATGGGGAACATAAGCTACGCAGCCGCTACGCCGTAGCAAACATCAGTATCCGTCCAGTTAAAACCAACGTTGTGCGCTAACGGATGTGTCTGTCAAATAGTTTGGCATAAACCATATTTGTATTCAATGAACATAGGGGGAAAATTTGGGGAAAATCGTATATTTCAAACGCATCCACCGCTACGCAAAATTAACGTACAAACGGACGTTACGTGTATTCCTTTCCTAAGCTTGCTACGAAATTGCTACGCCGTAGCGAACATTGGCGTTCGACGTGTTAAAACAAAGCTTTTAGTTGCTTAGCGTGGTTTTATTTGCTCTCTATTATAATATCAAAAACATTTCGGTCAATGCATGCGAAAAGGAAGTCTTGGAAAATTCCGCTATGTTGACTAGGTATACTTGTTCCCTAGTCCCTCCCTACATAATACCCCGTACCAAGTGGACTTTGTGTAAAATCTACGCAATAGATACCCAAGAAAACAAGTACTATCTACCACAATATTGTCTAAAATTCTGCAACTGAATAATACGGAATTTCCTTCGACACTAAGTATGAAGTAAACATAGATTATCATCACATATATTGCAAACCAATTACACTTGACGTCCGATGTGGCGCAGTGGTAGAGCGACTGCCAGCGATGCGGACGATTCCGGTTTCGATTCTCAGTGGGGTAACTCAAAAAGTTGATACTTATTTATCACTTTGTGATTTGTGTTCCAGTCTGGTTAAGAGGTAGGCTAAACCTGATTGTCCGAAAAGAAATATAGTTTTATGCTTCGCCATCACTCCCAGTGGCTGTCTATGATTGCTTAGACGGCGGTTGTTACACAATTATTTTAGAGACCTGCTACTTGTAGATCCGCTCAGCCGTTTAAAAGCTTAAGCCCGTGAAAAATAATTTCTTGCCCACAAACATACATACATACTCTCGAAAAATATAACCCTCCTTCTGAGGCAGTCGAGTTATAAGGTACAAGTAGACTAAGTATTGAATATGACTGAATGCAATTAATATTGGTAAGTCAATACCTAATTGTAGATTAACTAATCCTGTATTAGCTCAATCAAAAGGCACTAAACTGACAAGGTGCCCTTGTCATATATTAGTGTTCGTCTAGCTAGTAACTTTATTAACCGACTTTAAAAAAGGAGGTTATCGATGCGACCCGTATGGTACCCTTATTTTCCAAGCGTCGCGACAACGACGCGCGTCGCTGCGGTCTTGTAGAAAAACCCGACCGCATCTCATACAAACTCTAAGCTTCTCAGCGCGCTGTCAACGTGACGGCGTCGTGGCGCGCCGCAACGACGCCGACGCTCGGTCTTTCTGGTTCCCCATACAAACCAGTCATTGCCAGCGACAACGACGCGCGTCGTTGTCGCTGTCGCTTGGTTTTTAAGCCTACACTTATGTGACAATGAAATGTGGCATCACAAAATATTATTATGTGTTGAAAAGTAACTAAGTAATTTTAAGTGTTTCAGTGTTTGTTTTCATCGATATGACAATAGTCTGCTTTAAAAATCGCAATAACTTTTATGAAAAGTACATTAGAAAGTTCTTTATAAGTTTGATTCACTACTACGAAGTCGGTTTTATTTTATGACAAAATAACATTTATTTAGAGAATCAATGGGATCAAAATTAGTCTATTAGTACTTTGCCATATTACTTAGGTATTCATAAACAGCACTGAGTGTACCGAACGCAAAGGGTACTAAAGTTTGGTCGAAATAAACAAAGGGCGTCGTACTAAAGTTTGGTCGAAATAAATAAAAGGCGTACTAAACTTGCCATGTGATGCCGGCTTAGAATAGCATCACCCCAATTCTACCCGCGGGTGTCGTAAAAAGCGACTAAGGGATACTTATCCAGGGAATGGGCAGCAGCGTTCCCTGTCAATGCAACATCATGCACTGCGCTCGCCAATCCGCCTGCCAAGCGTGGTGAGTATGGCAATACCCCCCGATAGGGGGAGGCCCATGTCCAGCAGTGGACTGTTGTGGCTGTTATGGTTATGGTTATGGTACTAAACTTTGGTCGTTACGTGTGATTTCTCATCTCAGTATTCCTTGCCCACATTCAGCAGTAGTTAGATATCAAACTGTTCATAATCAAAACTACGATTAGATTTGAGTAAGTATATTGAAAAACAGTAATATTTAGCAAACTCTTTCATAAAAACCCAGCATCTGAAAGGCCAAACGGCTAAATTAATAAATTCTGCGTACACAAATTCAAAATAATCCTCGCTGGATATGTAATCAACGCGAAAAATAAGGCGAATATACAAATTCCTCCAGTTAGCCTTAATTTTCGGCATAAAATATGGCGTCAAACAAAGAATACGTAATGAAATTTAGCCGGCCGTCTGTCTTCAGCTAAAGCTTAATAGGGAGATACGAGTGGAACTAGCGCCAATGCTTTAATTTGTGCATCAATACATAGTATAAAATACAGTAGCTTTTTGCGTTTCTCTGTACGTCTGTCGAGGAATTTGTTAACACCTCCTAAACTACGCAACGGTTTTTGATGCGGTTTTTTGTAATAAAAATAGTGATGAAAAATAATGAATCATCTCACAGAAGTAAAAAAATACCGTTGTATCACAATGACAAACAAGCTACGTGTCTTGAGGTGTTGGAATGTTTCTCAAAAGGATCCAAAAGTATTCTTATGGGTAGATAACCACTCCGAAGTAGTAAGTTGAAGTTGAAGTAACGATATTCCTGTCTACCTGCTTCTTATATTTCAGATACCTGAAGTATGGCTGCTCGAATAAGTAGTATTCGACAGATGTCAACACCATACTAGAAGAAAGTCAACAAAGAATAAACCTTATGTCAAGAATAGCATTAACGTGTTTTGGACAACTGTCAAATGCGACTTAAAAAAAATTCAAAATTCATGCTGTTTATTTCATTAAAAAATTTCAGTTAAATAACAATTATAACAACAAGACAGAAATCGCAATATTAGTGATTGTTATAGTCTCGTTAAATTGATATTATTAAACATTATTCGTTGCCCTACTGATACTACTACATTTTAATAAATTTATAATTAAGTGTATTAAATTAAGTTTGCACCTACCTTACATACCTACTTTAGTTGGTTGGTTTCGACTGGCTTAATGCTGACTTTGTTAAAAGTTGCAAAATAGTTGCAGGGAACTTCAGACGGAATTTCTCAAATTCAGTGGTAGCTTCTTGGACGGTAGATTATAATTATAATAGGTACTATCAGCAGACAGCAGCACTTTAACCTTTAATTTAAGAAACCTACTTAAGGTAGGATGTTTCCTATACAAAAGTTAAATGCATCATCACTAACCAACAGGTCAGATAGCAGATAAATACGAGTAAGTTGAAGCAAAGTGCCAGTGACAAAATTCCTGTCTACTTACTATAGTACCGTCATTCGAATAGGCCATATTTGGCAGCTATCAAAATCATGTTAATGCTATGACGGTCTATTTTTCTTCGTTGATATGTTTCCTAGTATGGGTTTGACAGCTGTCAAATATGGCCTATTCGAATGACCGTACAATATTTTAGGTATTTCATTTTGTAGCTCTAGTTCCGAGAAACCCTCCCTTAAGCGACTAATAGCTCATCCCGTCGTTTCGCAAAACTCCCAACTTTCGAGTCGCTTAATGCTGACTTTGTTAAAAGTTGCAAAATAGTTGCCGGGAACTTCAGACGGAATTTCTCAAATTCAGTGGTAGCTTCTTGGACGGTAGATTATAATTACAATAGGTACTATCAGCAGCATTAACTGTGTGGTAGCGGCTAAGAATACTGCCACCCCTAGTCCACACAGGGTGTTTCGTAAAAGGCGACGTAGAGTTTTTGACCTCGGCTGAATATCTGTTGACTATGGTCAACCGCATGGTGGCGGTGACACCACCTTCAATCAATAGCATTCCAAAAGAGGGTTGACGTCAGGCAGACGGCCGGTCATATAACATTGCCAAATATTTTTTCTAAATGCTTTGTGCTCTAACAAACCAGTTGGGGTATGCGCAACATGTTTTGTTAAAGGCCAAAATCATGTGGCAGGCAGATGAATGAGGTACCATCAGCAGCACATTAACCTTACATTTAAGAAACCTACTAAAGGTGGGACGTTTGCTATACAAAAGTTAAATGGCCTTGTCTGTAAAGGAGTTGTCTGTGAAAGTTGGGTATGGCAGAAAAAGCATGAAAGTAGAATAAATGCGGTAGAAATGAGAGCGTTAAGAATAGGGTTTCTCAGCGGGAATTCCCGAGGCGGGAATTCCCGGGAAATTTGGCCTTTGTCGGGACGGGAAAAAACGGATCGAATTCCCGGGAATTCGGGAAACAAAGTAGAAACAATAAAATTATTATTTTGACGATAATTTCGGTATAACTCAGTTTTACTTATAAAAAAAATATGTGTATTTGCTCTCTCCACTTTTACTCCCCCCGCCCCGCCCGTGTTTTGTTTGTTTAGATCAACCGAAAATTTTACCGCGTAGGTTGTGTCGGTGCCCCCTATTGCAAAAGTGATGTGTGGTGATTGAAATATCAGGCTTAAATTATATTTGAACATAATGGTGTATTCTTGATTACATAACTGATTAATGGAATGAATAGCAAAATCATCATCATATCAGCCATAGGACGTCCACTGCTGAACATAGGCCTCTCCTAAATATTTCCACTTTGTCCGATTAGAAGTGGCTTGCATCCAGCATTTCCCCACGGACTTGACCAGATCGTCTGTCCATCTCGCGGGGGGCCGTCCTACGCTGCGCCTGCCGTTACTTGGTCTCCACTTGAGAACTCTCCCGCTCCACCGATTATCAGTCCTTCGAGCAATGTGACCTGCCCATTGCCACTTCAGCTTACTGACTCTCTTAGCTATGTCGGTTTCCTTGGTTCGTCTACGGATCTTCTCGTTTCTGATTCGATCACGTAGGTAAACACCGAGTATAGCTCTCTCCATAGCTCGCTGAGTGACTCCTACTCTATTTAGGAGGCCGACAGTTAGAGACCACGTCTCGATACCGTAGGTCATCACTGGTATGACACACTGTTCAAACACTTTCGGCTTGAGACACTGAGGAATTTTTGCCGTGAAGACGCTGCGTAACTTCCCGTATGCTGCCCAGCCGAGCTGGATTCGCCGAGTGACTTCTTTCTCAAAGTTAGATCTTCCTAGTTGGACTGTTTGCCCTAGATAGACGTATTTGTCCACCACTTCTAATATCGAGCTCCCTACTGATATTGGGGTGGGCGCTACGTGAGTGTTGACCATGACTTTCATCTTGTTCATATTCATCTTGAGGCCCACTTGTTGGGAAACCCGATTGAGCAAATAAACATGAAAAACTGTATTGTATTGATTATTATGTGTTTATCTAAAAATACACAGCGTCGTTATGAAGATAGTTTTGTGACTCACCTAGTTTTCCCGCGTTGGTAAATACCTGTTCATCACCGGCGAGGGCGCTACTTACTTCGAGATTCATGCGAGATGAGAAACAGTAGTAGGGCCACAGACAAGTAGTAACGCTTCACGCAACTGTCATTCATAGCGTTTTGTGATTTTGCCGCGTGACGAGTGAAAAATTTTTTCATATCGTAAAATCACAAGTTTGTTGTAATAAAACAGTGTTTACAAGTGCTTTTATTGCTTAAAAAGTGTCATGAGTGAAGGCACAGTGCCAGAAATGGAGAGAGCTCCCGAAAATGATGACAGAGGCACGTCTCAAGAGAATCAAAGTCCTTCATCAAGCAACAGCTCGCGGGACGCCGACTCGGAGTCGGAGGGTGAGTCCTCACGCCCGCCGAACAAAAGAGTGAAACCTAATCCACGGGTCCAAAGTTTGGACCCAAGGGTGGATGCACTGATAAACCAGGTAAGCAGACTTTCGCATTATCTGCAAAATTGCATTGCAAGTCCAGCACCAACGCCGAAAGTTACTCCATCAATTCCAACAGCGGATTTCCTTGTGAGGCCCAATATCACTAGGTTAGATTTGGGAGAGATCCAAACAATCACTGACAATTCCGAGGTGATAAAACAAGCGCCTCCTGATCGCGTAGACTCCTTAATGATACTACAGCATTTCAATACTGAGGCCTGGAAAGAAGTAAAGTATGCTAAAGTATTACAGTCATTTCTAGCTAAACCAGGCTTTATCGAATTAAAAATAAATGATGAGCTCTGCCATCTCAATAAAGGCAAAGATTATTTGGCAACTACAGAAAGAACAATGGCTGGGCTTACCTTTGGCATATTAGAACATAAGGATATCATAAGATTGAACCTACAGGAATTGATAAATTGGTCAAACAACTCACCATCTGAATTGACTCCGGATAATTTGTATGACAAAATTATATCTTTGTTTGGGCCTTCCTCACAACATTACAAAAATATGGAACAAATATTGCAAGTTGTATGTGGAAAGAGAGCAGAGTGTGTTGAAGTGAGAAGAGAAAGAATTTTATCAGAAGTTTCTAACAAAAACTTACAAAATACTCTTAGAAAGTTACCTCCAAGTGCGGAACACCTTTTTGATCATAATACATTGATGCCTGTGATACAATCTCTCGGAGGGACTAGTAGTTGGCTCAATGTTCCCACTTACCTCAGAGATGGAAAACAAGCTGCAAAGAAGCGTCCAGCTGAAACAATAACTGCTACTCACTCTCAGCCTCCTCAATCCAACCGATCTGCACCTACATACCGGTCCAATAAAAACAGAACATACAATAAAAAATTCAAGAAAGAGACAAAGACTACCAACAACAGTTCCTTTCGTTCCAAAGACAAGAAATGACTATCAACTGCAGGTATTCAGAGAGGGGTGCTTGCAAAACTTTCTGCAAGCCTGGAAAGCATTAGGGGCCAACAAGTTCATAATGAAAATAATAGCTGGTGCCCGAATTCCCTTTATAGAGAAACCTCCCCTGAATTACCCGACGCCAAATTTAGTAAAGCTATACAGCACCAAAATAACACCGGACATGACAAAAATAATAAAAGAATTGAAAGAACAACAAGTACTAGAAAAACCATCCCAAATATCTGCAAGTTTCCTTTCAAAGATGTTTGTAGTACCGAAATCCAGTGGAGGTCTCCGGCCAATCTTCGATCTCCGAGGCCTGAACAGGTATGTGCATACAAAGCACTTTCAACTAATATCTCATGCTTCGGTACCAGAATTTCTCCAAGGACAGGACTGGATGACCAAGATAGACATCTCCAATGCCTATTTTCCTGTGCCGATAGCAGAGTCCCATCGATGCTATCTCAGAATAGTTTACAATGGAGAGATACTGCAGATGTCATCCCTACCGTTTGGCCTAGCGTCTGCCCCTCGAACTTTTGCAGCGTTGACGAATTGGGTTGCGGAGACCCTTCGTGCCAAAGGAAATCGAGTTCTGGTCTACCTGGACGATTTCCTACTGGTCCACCAGGACCAGACCAAGTTGGCCTCTCAGACTGCGGAAGTCGTGAGCCTCTTGGAATCCCTGGGATGGAAAGTCAATTATCCAAAGTCAGTATTATCTCCAACTCAGCAAATCGAGTACCTAGGGATCTCTTGGAACACAAAGTCAAACAAGATGTTTCTGCCAAACGAAAAAGTAATAAAAATCAAACAGTCAATAAACAGATTATGAAACACAAAATATTGTTACCTAAAACCAATACAAAAGATGCTGGGTCAACTAAACTTCGCAAACTTTGTGATTCCAAGAGGTCGCCTACATTGCCGATACCTACAAATATTTCTCAAACGGTTCAAGGGGAATTTGAATGTGGGTCGTGTTCTACCACCGCAAGTGCGGAACGATCTCAGGTGGTGGAACCATGCATTAAGGAATCATTCCCTGCTACACCCACAGCCTTATACTCACTTCCTGACGACCGATGCGGCCGACTGGGGGTGGGGGGCTCAGTTGAACGAGATACTGATGTCGGGAACTTGGACGAAAGAACAGAAGAAATGGCACTCGAATTGGAAAGAGCTGTTCGCAGTATATGCGTCGATTCGGAATCAGTCGCATTGCCTAGAGAATTCCCATATTCTAGTCCAGTCCGACAATCAGACCCTGGTTTCTTACATTCGGAACGAAGGGGGTACTCATTCACTGAATCTGCTCAATCTGACATGCAAGTTGTTGAGGCTGACAGACAGGATGAACATAGTCCTATCAGCCCACTACCTCCCGGGGAGGTACAACTGCACCGCCGATCACCTCTCAAGGGGACGGCGTCTATCAGAATGGCATCTGTTGCCCACTGCAACAAACCGATTATTTCATCGTTGGGGCACTCCAGACGTCGACTTGTTCGCGTCTGCAGAAACAGCCGTGGTCAACAGATACGTCTCGCTAGACTGCAAAGATCGCTCAGCTCTCTTCTCAAATGCCTTCAGCCAAAAGTGGGACTTCCGTCTCGGCTGGATATTTCCGCCTCCCAACCTCATCCCACGAGTTCTAGCCCAGTTGAACAGTGCCAGGGGCTTATATATAATAATAGCACCTCTTTGGGAGAAAACATTTTGGTTGGCGGATCTGCAGTCACGAGCCTTGGAACCACCAGTGACCATAGAGAGACTCTCGGAGAGTCTGGTGGACACGGCGACCGGCCTTCCTCCAGCTCAGGTCGACCAACTGAACCTTCAGGCTTGGTTAGTTGGAGGTGGAGTGAACAAATCTGTAACTGGTCAGAAACAGAAAAACAACTTTTGAATACCAGTTGGAGACAATCCACTATGGGCACTTATTATCCAGCTATCAAAAGATGGATGAAATGGTGTGATCTAAATAATGTAGATTGTATTAGTCCGGAACTGCAACAAATATCTAGATTTTTAGCCCATCTTCACTTGCAAGAAAAACTGGCCTACAGCACTATTTTAGTGCACAAGTCTGCTATATTCACATTTTGTAAGATCAAGCAAGAAGACTCTGGTGACCACTTGTTGATAAAGCAGATACTTAAAGCTATTGCTACTGCGCAGCCAGCAAAACCAAAACCGCCCATATGGGACGCTCAAGTAGTTTTTGATTGGTTGGCCACCCCTTGCCAAAGAGATACCCTGTTTGAAGTTTCCAGAAGAACTGCAGCAATTCTACTCCTAGCATCCGGTAGAAGGGTGCATGATCTCACATTATTAAAAATTTCAGAATCACACATGAGCTTTACTGAAGAAAACATTGTCCTGTGGCCAGCATTTGGTTCGAAAACGGACTCATCAGGACATAGACAATCAGGATGGCAGCTGCGGAAGCACCCTGATGAAAATGTTTGTCCTGTAACATGGATCAAGAAGCTTATTACAGTCTCACGTGACAGAAGGGGTGAGGGAAGCATGGACAGTTTGTTTATAACTATAACAGGCAGAGTTCGCCCTGCTTCAAGAACTGTAATAGGTGGATGGGTACGGTCTGTGTTAAGAGATGCAGGAATTACAGCTTCCCCGGGATCCTTCAGATCAGCTGTTGCATCCGCAAGTTGGATAGAGAATCATCCTATTGAAGATATTTTGTCGCGAGGAAACTGGAAAAGTGAAAACACTTTTAAAAAGTACTATTGTAGGGAGATACAAAATAAAACCAACAAATCTCTTTTACTATTTAATAATTTTCAACCAGAATAATAATTACATAACATTTTATCAAATAATTTTAAACTTTAATGCTTACTTATGTGTTGATTAATTTTATTTTCATGTTTTCATACATGTCATTCCTTACATATTATTATTTTAACTACAAGGTGAAAGTTACCTATTAATATTAATTTTAAGTTATGAAAGAACTTAATTCTTTCAATTTTAATTGTTTGTTTCTAATTTAAACAATTATTACCTATAGCTTATTAATAACATGCATGAACATTTTATTATTAATAAACTATGTTTCTTTTCACATAGCGTTTTGTGTTCACCACCAGCAGATAACAAACAGGTCTTCATAACGACGCTGTGTATTTTTAGATAAACACATAATATGATATTTTGCATTACAACAAAATAATTATTATGTGTTGAGAAAAATACACAGCGTCGCAGGAATATCTTCCTGGTGAAGACACTATGAATGACAGTTGCGTGAAGCGTTACTACTTGTCTGTGGCCCTACTACTGTTTCTCATCTCGCATGAATCTCGAAGTAAGTAGCGCCCTCGCCGGTGATGAACAGGTATTTACCAACGCGGGAAAACTAGGTGAGTCACAAAACTATCTTCATAACGACGCTGTGTATTTTTCTCAACACATAATAATTATTTTGTTGTAATGCAAAATATCATTTTTTTGGTATTTTAATTTACTTACAGTTGTACATTATTCTCATAAACTCTTAAATTATGCCCTCGCAGATCAAAACCACAATATTTATTCCAATTATTGTAGCATAGAAGGTATAACTTTAGGTAATTTACGAAAAGAGACTTATTAAACTGTATATATTGTTGATTACGATATTTTTGTTTAATTTTAAAATCATTTTTTATGCTTTTTAACAAGGAAAATTAAATTCCCGACTTCCCGGGAATTCCCGGGAAATAGACGTCGGGAGTTTTGGTGTCCGGGAATTAAAAAAGGTCGGGAAATGAGAAACCCTAGTTAAGAAGTATGATAGGAGTAAAACTGAGTCACAGGATTAAGAATAGCGTGAGAAGGGAACGTTGTGGTATAAAAGAAGACATAGTGACTGGTATAGCAAAAGGAATGCTTAGATGGTTTGGCCACGAGGAGAGGATGATTGAAAGAAGTAACGAAACAAGTATATATGGCGAGTGTGGATGGGAACGTTGGAAGGGGAAGACCTAGACGGACGTACCTAGATCAAATCGGGGACTTCTTAAAGAAAGGCCAGGTCAAAAGTACCCTAAACCGACGAGCGTGCATGAAAAGATTGATGAACGTTGAAGAAGCGAAAGAGGTTTGTCAGGATCGTAGCAAGTGGAAGGATGTATGTAGTCTCTGCCTACCCTTCTGGGAAAGAGGCGTGATGTATGTATGTATGTAAAGGAGACAAAAGTCTGACATAAAATTTCGACGGGAAGTCTCGTTTTTATATTTTCGCAAAATAATAAAGATATTTTTTAACCATCAGTATAAGGTCGATCCCTTAAACGGGTAGTTCGATGTGCTGCTGATAGTACCTTTATATTAAAAGGTGTTTCAATTAATTAAGCCTGGTTTTGAAGTACTTATTAAATCAGTGCTTGAAATAATTACACGCGGGCTGGTGTAGGTAATTGCTACGGTAAAAATTCTGACACAGATAATATATAAAAGTGTGCATTTATTCCCTGCGGGATAGACAGTGTGTCAGAGGTATAGTAAATGTTTATTTTACTATCCTTCTTAGCAGCCACGATAGTCTACTGCTGGACATGGAATTTCCTCTCATCATCTTCCTGCCCTTATCCCAAATCTGTTGGGGTCGGCGCATGTTTCGTTAGACACAAAATCATGTAGCAAAAGTAGTAGGTTAGAATTTCTATACAAAAAAAATTTGGGAGTTCCCGTGCGTGTTCCAGGTCGGTTCCGCTTTGGAAACTAATCTATAGGCTATTCTTTACCTATGCCGAACCGGGACTTTGCTGGCCTACTTACAAAAAAAAAATGGCAACCGTTTCAAAAAAATTTCACTGGGAAAAATTTTGTTATTTTGTAATAATTCAAAAATGGTAAGAGCTACAAATAACTATTGTATGGAAGATATGTTAAGCGTAAATTTCTGCATATGAATGTTATCAATAACTTTTTCATAATCCAATAGTTTGCGAGAAAAACGTAGCACAACATGGCAGTTTTTGCTGAAAACTCACAAATTAGAAAGTATAAAGTAAGTAGTGAAGTTGGGGATTAAGAGTCACTCGCTGTGTGGGTAGACCATGCTACAATATCCTGCCTGATATTTAGTAACAAGCTTTCCGCCCAGCGGTTTTACCCGCTGATATATTTTGAAGTACCTAAACAAGTTAATTTTATACAAATTTTCGTCCTCTGTTTTACCTTCTTAGGTGATGAATTTTTTGGAATCCTTTCTTGATATTAATTAAGATTATTCAAATAACCTCTGTGCAAAATTTCAGGGTCCTAGGTCCAGTAGTATTGCCTGTGCGTGGTATACTTACAATTTGTATGAAAAAAATACAGTTTGTTCGTTGTTGCCACATTTTGTTCTTTTTTGCTATCCTAACAGGACCTTGGGTCAGAACTATTAAATAACAGCCTCAAGGGATTGCAAAAAAATAAAAATGTGGCAACTACGAACAAATTTAATATTTTTTTTACAAATTGTAAATCTATGCACAGGCAATACTACTGGACCTAGGTTCTTGAAATTTTGCGCAGAGGTTATTTTGGTTGGGTGAATTAACACCAGGAAAGGAATTTAAGAAAATCATCTCATAAGGTGGTAAAACTCAGGGTGTAAATTGGCAAAAAATTTGCTTGTTTACTTGAAATTATATTAGCGGGTAAAACCTCTGGGCAGAAAGCTTGTTACTAAGTATCAGTCAGGATACCGTAGCAAGGTCTACCCACACAGTAAGTAATTCTTAATCCCGAACTTCACTACTTAATTCATATTTTAGATTTGGTGAGTTTTTAGAAAAAACTGCCTTGTATTAAAGCGTTTTTTTCGCAAACTATTAGATTATCAAAAAAGTTATTAGAGCAAGGTTGTGCAGAAATTTACGCGTAACATTTCTTCTATACAATGTTCATTTATAGCATTTACCAGTTTTGAGTTATTACAAAATAACAAAATTTTGGCCAATAAAAAAAGTTTGAAATGGCTGCCATTTTTTTTTGTAAGTATGCTAGCAAGGCCCCGGCTCGGAATAGCTAAAGAATAGCCTAAAGATTCGTTTCCAAGGCGGGGCCAAACTCGGGAAAAAACTCTCACTTAAGCGATCTTACCTACTAAAGGGTTTGGCAAAGTTTTGTAACCGGCCACCTGCCTGACGTCAACCGTCTTTGGAAATGGTATTATAGGTGGTATCACCGCCACCATGCGGTTGACAATAAAGTCAAAAAAACTGTACGTTCTATGTATTGGGATTTTTAATGCACTTACAGTTCTTTATTATTCTCATTACGTTGCCTTTTACCAAACACCCTGAGTGGACTAGGGGTGGCAGTATTCCTAGCCGCTGCCACACTTCCCCCTATCTAGAAAGGTATTGGTATACTTCGCACGCTTGTTAGGCGTAATGCAAAAGTTTTATTTTCAAGGAGCGCTGTGGCCCATTCCCTGGATCGCTTAGCCGATTTTTACGTCACCCACTACGGGTAGAATTTGGGTGATGCTAATAGATACCGGAAAATTAATTTTTACATACATGCATTGCATACCACCATATGTGTATCACGCCTATATCCCTTGCGGAGTAGGTAGAGCGTAAACCGCTGCAAAAAACGGCCTTTTACACCATGTCCAACAAAAGTTTGAGAATCATTCTAAAGACTGTGTATCACCTAATGATATAGATAGTGACAGGTTATCAGCATGTTGCCTTAAATTACAATACACATCAACCTTCAATTCCCTTAGTCGCTTCTTACAACACCCACGGGAAAGATATGGGTGATGTTATTCTAAGCCAGCACCAGACGGCAAAATTCAGCCTAGCGAATATTATCTTGATACAAGTAATAAAACTTATATAGTGGGCGGTTATTGCAAAACCTTGTCTAGTGGTGCGACATGAACATAAGTATGCAAAGTGCGGCCTACTGCGCCCCGGGGAGTACCCAAACACACGCTAAAAACTATGAGCCAAAAAGGCTACAGTAATATACCTATTAGTTAGATACTTCTTTCTATGAAGTACTCTACAAAATCATGTAGCAAAAAGGTTTGGCTATGATTTATGACCAGCCGCCGCCTGCCTGACGTCAACCCTATTCATGTTCCCAAACCTACCGATTTTTCGGTAGATCTACCGAATTGGAACTGAATCTACCGATCTACCGAATTGAGACAAATATCTACCGATTTTTCAGATTTTGGGGTTTTTGCTTAGAAATGTACGCCGCACCCTTCTATTTTTATGAATTTTATCCAAATTTGGACGATCCTTGCGTAAAGTTCAGTTTTCTTCAAGCGATTCAGATGAACCGAGTGAACTACGTGCGATTTTGCGGGAACAAACCGCGCGACGTTACGCACGCACTTTAATTGCCATCACCATCGCGCACGTTACCAGTGCAATTTCGGTTAGTTTTTTTGACCGTATTTGTTCGCGAATTGCAAAGAAAGACTTAAATTTGCTCATTTTCGAAATCTACCGAATTCTACCGATTTTTTGACTGAGAATCTACCGAAATTATTATTTTTGGTTTGGGAACACTGACCCTATTTGGGAATGGTAATGTAGGTTATATCACCGCCACCATGCGGTTGACCATAGTCGATAGATAAGTACGAGTACCTATTCAGCCGAGGTCAAAAACTCTGCGTCGCCTTTTACGAAACACCCTGGGTGGACTAGGGGTGGTAGTATTAAATTTTATGAGCCCAAAATTCAGCCTAGCGAATATAATCTTGATACAAGTAATAGAACGTATGTAGTGGGCGGTTATTGCAAAACCTTGTCTAGTGGTGCGACGCGAACATATGCAAAGTGCGGCCCACTGCGCCCCGGGGAGTACCCAAACACACGCTAAAATCTATGAGCCAAAAAGGCTACAGTAATATACTATTAAAATAAAATAATACAGGAGTAGTTTACACCATGACACGTTTATTCTCCAGAGTCCTAATACAGAATGTCAAGAGGGTACCGTTACATTTTTAAACTTTGAGAATTAAGTATTAAACTTTACTACATCGCCGCGTATTCGATTGGTACTGCGTTTCGATTCATATTTGGACAAGGTTGTGTAGTCAACTTGATAGTGCTATCTTTGTTTGTTAATAAACAAACCGAAGGGATTGATCATGTTTGTCCGTCATACGACGAGACACAGTACCATTCCTTTTCAACATGTTATTTAAAAATTGCAACAATTGAATGTACAATCAACAGTTTAAAAATCAATAACTAACAATACCTATTAGATGGATACTTCTTTCTATGACTAAACCTGAACTTACAATTTATTAGTTTATAGACCAAACATTTCTATGTCTATTCAGTAACAATTATTCATTATAATTATCATGGTCATCGAAAAAGCACATTTCAAGGCAAGAGTGAATAGTCACTACCTAGGCAAGCATGTTCCAACATCGTCTGCATCATCACTTACCAACAGCTAAGATAGCAGGAAAATGCAGGCCTAACTTACATTAAAAAAAAGATGCTGTTTCTTAAGTAGGTGATTAGTCGCCTTTAGGACATACATAAGAATAAATGGGGAGAAGCTATTCTAAGCCAGCACCACACGGCAAAATTCAGCCTAGCGAATATATCTTGATACAAGTAATAAAACGTATGTAATGGGCGGTTATTGCAAAACCTTGTCTGGTGGTGCGACACGATATATGCAAAGTGCGGCCTACTGCGCCCCGGGGAGTACCCAAACACACGCTAAATCTATGAGCCAAAAAGGCTACAGTAATATACCTATTAGATGGATGCTACTTTCTATGAAGTACCCTACAAAATCTATGTGTTTGGCTATGCCGCCTGCCTGACGTCAACCCTATTTGAGAATGATATTTTAGGTGATATCACCGCCACCATGCGGTTGACCATAGTCGACAGATAAGTACAGTAGTATAGGGGTGGTAGTATCAAAATTCAGCCTAGTGAAATATATCTTGATACAAGTAATAAAACGTATGTAGTGGGCGGTTATTGCAAAACCTTGTCTAGTGGTGCGACGCGAACATATGCAAAGTGCGGCCCACTGCGCCCCGGGGAGTACCCACACACACGCTAAAATCTATGAGCCAAAAAGGCTACAGTAATATACCTATTATAGGGCTTTTATTAGCCAGGCCTGCTACTGTCAAAATCTCAAAGTATAAATAACATCAAATTCTGATATACGGCTATACGGCATAATGATTCTGAATCGATTTTAATCCAAGAAATACAACGTTCGTGGCAACCATCTAGCATGAGTTCCTCTGAGATTCCAGTTACTTTCAGTCAGTAAGCGTCAAAATCATTGCTACTACTGAGTGAGCGATCTGTAAAGGCGTCCTCTGATATTCCAGTTATTTCCAGTCAGTAAGCGTCAAAATCATTGCTACTACTGAGTGAGCGATCTGTAAAGGCGTCCCGCGCGCCGTCTCCCTAATTTAGTTTGTGAACACCGCGCCCCATACCATACCATAATAGCCACAACAGTCCACTGCTGGACATGAGCTTCCTCCTTAGTATCGGGGATATTGCCATACCCACCACGCTTGGCAGGCGGATTGACGAGCGCATTGCAAGATGTTTAATTCACAGGGAACGCTGCTGCCCATTACCTGGAAATTAACCCCCTTTTTACAACACTCACGGGTAGAGTTGAGGTGATGCTTTTCTAAGCCGGCATCACACTGCTTATTTACATCTACATCTACACTAATATAATAAAGAGTAAAGATTGTTTGTTTTTTTGTATGTAATCGATAAACTCTAAAACTATTGGACCGATACCCAAAATTCTTTCTTTAGAAAGCTACAACGTTCCTGGATAACATAGGCGACTTTTTACCAAGGAAAATTCCTCATCCCTACGGGGAAACGGTTAGCAGCAGGTAAAGCGTTGCCTTTCTAAGGTTGCCTTATATCTTATATCTTTACAGAACAGTAGATTGATCGACCTCCACACCTGCTAAAACTTTAATTTGTAGGTACTTTAACGTAGAAAGCGCTGTGTATTTTTAATGTGAAAATGTCGTAGTATCATCTAAAAATAGCCGAACAGCCCAGATAGTTTTCAGACAAACAACAGTACAAAAAGAAAACGTATCTTTCTTCTTTGTAAAGGTACAAAGAAACCGGCGGCCTATTGTGGGCAACAGAGTTACTGAAGGGCATTTTCCTGTGAGCTCTGAACCACATTTCCCATTGTCGCTATGGCTGCTGATTCTGGCAGAATGTTTCCTTTAAATAGGTACATATTACCAGCATTTTCAAAAGTAAGCAATAATAAAAAGATATGTGTGTGTAGAGACGGCAGAATAGCAACACTCCGTCTTTCCCGTGGTCGTCGTAAAAAGCGACAAGGGATTTGAGCGTGAACGGTAGTGGAGTTCTTTGATTTGGTGATTCCGTGGGTGTTTAGCAAGCGATTAGCAAGTGAATCACCCATGGAAATCACCAAATCAAGACTTAGCTAGTCTACATACCGTCTGAAAACTATCTGGCCTGTTTGGCTAGACCGTTTGACTCCTTAAATACCTAAGATAAAATTAGATAGCAAGTCATAAAGTGAAGGTAATATCTTAGAATCAGCTAAGGTAGTTTTCACATTTGGCGCAAAACCTGCGCTAGATATTCATTAAAGGAATTCTCTATGGCAGCGGCGGCGTGAATAGGTATTAACAGCTGTATGGCTGTCTAATTAGGTACCTACCGCAAAAGTGCGGCCATATGTGCAAACTACCTTCAAGTTTTCTAAGGAAGGCTCTTGTCAGAATAGACGCCTCAGCTACAATACCTACAGGGGCTTATTTCATCAAATGAGGATAACGGTATCAGGAGTTACGTTCACAAACGCCACTGTAGAGGGCGTTATATTGCCGGGTTTTGGGGTTTCAATCAAGGTACGTAAATACGGGTTTCTTAAGGAGTAAGAGCGGCATGCCTATTTCCTCGTTTCATCAACCGATGTGACTAGTTAACTGACTAGCTATGTTTAAAATGTTTAGGAACAAACATGTGTTAGTCTTATAATTAGTAAACGGACATTACGTATTGGCCATATAGTCTAATAGACTTGGACCCCTGTATGTTAGTAGAAAGAGAGAGAAAGAGAATTGTTTGTCGTCGTAATTAATCTTCAATTAATTAATTGCATACAGTGTTTATAAAAATAATATTGACTTATGTATCTACTTACCTAAAAAACTGAATGAGATAAATTGAAGTGCAGACTAATTTCTTATTTCGTAGCGTAATTTAATTAGCACGCGTTGATGTCTTTTATATTGATCATTTAAGATTAATTTTAATAACCTTAGTATAATTATTAATTACACATATCTAACACATATTGCGTCAAGTGTTCTGTATTTTTATTACCCGATAAAAAAAATGGAGGAGGTTCTCAATTCATCGCGAACTCTTTTCATAATGTCTCTTCACCGATTACTCAGAAACGCCTCTTTGACTAATTTGGAAAAAACTTTTTTTAATCTCCAGATGTTCATTAGGTATTTTATGTTTTTCAGTTTTCAATGGTTGATATTCTTTGTTAAAAACCTTTTTTGTCTTTACGTAAGTACCTAAGTAAAGCAGGCACATTTTCTTAGTTACTTTACGGCTATGCATGAATGGGTGCGGCCCGGTAAATACCTACTTGCCTAGCTATCTAAATTGATAAAGGCGGTACCTGATACCGCTAATTTCGCGTTTCACACCAAAGTACCATATTCACCTTGAGCTGTACCTAGTATTACTTACAACAAGCAGACGTATTAAAAACAAAAACCCGACTGCATAAATTTCAAACTTCAATTTTAAAATCCGCTATTTTGAATTTTTGAAATTTTAATATAGGTAGCTACACTCGCGCTGCTAAGTCAAATCTATATAACGACACCTCATATTAATCCACCCAGCTGTTTGAGCTGTAGCCCGGGAAAAATAATTTCTTGTCCACATACTTATCTACATACGTGCCCACCCACATACAGACATACTCTCGAAAACATACCCTTCCTTCTGAGGCAGTCAGAGGGTAACTAGATCAGTTACCCGAGATAAAGTGAACATTTTGTCACAGACACACAGCTAAATGGTAGGTTAAGTTTTTGTCACACATGCAGGCAATAATTTTCGTGTTAAAATACGGCAGGCGAAATAATTGGTTCGAAATGACATACGACAAAAGTAGTTCAAGAACGAAGTGTACTAGCGTTGCTAAGTAAGCGTGCGTGCATTTGTGCGAGCCACAGGGCAGGGCTAACAGATGGGCAGGATTACCTAGAGTTCTCGAGTGGAGACCACGTACCGGCAGGCGCAGCGTAGTACGCCCCCCCGCGATATGGACAGACGATCTGGTCAAGTCCGCGGGGAAATGCTGGATTCAGGCGCCTTCTAATCGGACAAGGTGGAAATATTTAGGGGAGGCCTATGTTCAGCAGTGGACGTCCTATGGCTGATAATATGATGATGATGATGATGAGGACGGCTTTGAATAGCATCACCCTAATTCTACCCATGGGTGTCGTTAAAAGCGACTAAGGGGTAATCATCAAGGGCAGCAGCGTTCCCTCTTCCCTGTCGATGTAATATCTTGCACTGCGCTCGTCAATCTGCCTACCATGTGTGGTGAGTATGAAAATACCCACCGATAGGAGGGAGGCCCATGTCCAGCAGCTGACTGTTGTAGCTCTTATGGTTATAGTTAACGAGAGTTAAAAAAAATAAAAAATAAAAATTCTTTATTTCAGGGTACTTGCCCCATACATTGTTAGTACATACACACTACCTTATTAACTACAATTAGTAATAAGTTTTACATTTTAATCCATACTAATATTATAAATTCGAAAGTAACTCTGTCTGTCTGTCTGTCTGTCTGCTACGCTTTCACGCCTAAACCACTGAACTGATGTTGATGAAAATTGGCATGAGCATAGATAATAACCTGAGAAAGGACATAGGCTACTTTATTCCGCGAAAAATTCCGTTGGAAAATTGAAAATCCAAAAAACGATTAATTCAGACGCCCAAAACTACCTACAGAAAGAAAACACACAAGTATCCGTGGTTGATATTGCTCTGCAGGTTTTGTCAGGCGCTCAAAAAAGATAGTAGTATACTTAGGTATCATCAAGATCTTGCTACCAAAAAAATACTTTGCATGTTAATTTGTCCGAATGCATAGTTCATGAAAAATGGGAGGATGAATGCCTACGTAGGTATCAGAATGGGCATCGCGCGCCATATGAAACATACTAAACGCATCAAAACCTTCTTTTAACACAAAAAAGGAGTTACATAGGACTCCAAGTGTCACGCGCAATCCATATCCATACTTCCATACTATACTTATACAATTATTATGTTATATATACAGGGTGGACCGTAGAGTGACGTCAGTAAAAAGAAATTAGATTCCTCACATCAAGTTCCGGGATTATTTTTAGTTTTCGAGTTATTCAACTTTTTAAATACTCGAATGGCAGATTTTTTTACCTTTTTGTGTACGCAAAAAAGTATAAAAAATAAAGATTATGCTATGAAATCAACAATGCTGTCCATCTGTCTGCTACGCTTTCACGCCTTAACCACTGAACCGATTTTGATAAAATTGGACACAAAGATTACTCATACACCGAGAACGGACATAAGCTACTTTTGCTTCCACTTGAGGGTCTGGAACACTTCGATGTAGACCATCAGGTGCAACATAAGGAGCTCAGATGAACTATAGGAGATACAGATATGACTCCAGAGCAAAAGTTGTTCAGCTTGATAGGACGCTTCTGCTGGTAAAAAGATATCGAAGGTTTGGAGTACCTCATGTAGACCATCAAGTGCACCAATTGGAGCCCAGCTAAACTATAGGAAAAACAGATATAACTCCAAAGCCAAAGTTGTTCAGGTTGATGGAACGCTTCTGCTAGCGAATAGACAACGAATGTTTGGAGTACCTGACGTAGACCACCAGGTGCGCCATAAGGTGCCCAGATGAACTATAGAAAATACAGATATGACTCTAGAGCAAAAGTTGTTCTGCTTGATAGGACGCTTCTGCTGGTGAAAAGATATCGAAGGTTTGGAGTACCTGATGTAAACCATCAAGTGCACCAACAGGAGCCCAGCTAAACTATAAGAGATACAGATATAACTCCAAAGCAAAAGTTGTTCAGGTTGATGGGACGCTTCTGCTGGCGAATAGACAACGAAGGTTTGCAGTACCTGATGTAGACCATCAGGTGCACCATAAGGTGCCCAGATGAACTATAGGAAATACAGATATGACTCTAGAACAAAAGTTGTTCTGCTTGATAGGACGCTTCTGCTGGTGAAAATATATCGAAAGTTTGGAGTACCTGATGTAAACCATCAAGTGCACCAACAGGAGACCAGCTAAACTATAAGAGATACAGATATAACTCCAAAACAAAAGTTGTTCAGGTTGATGGGACGCTTCTGCTGGCAAATAGACAACGAAGGTTTAGAGTACCTGATGTAGACCACCAGGTGCACCACCAGGAGCCCAGCTGAAATATAGGAGATACAACAAAGCAAAAGTTGTTCAGCATGATGGAACGCTTCTGCTGGCATCTGTTGGCAATGCAACTATGGTTTGAAAAATGTATTTCCAACAATATTATTTTGCGTGATGATTATCTAGAGCGTGACGATTTTTAGGATGCTGGTAAGGAAATCAGAATTTTGAACAGGTTTAAGGAATGAAACGATACGAAGTTCGCGGGTACCAGCTAGTTTTAATATATAGACAAGTTGTTTGTGATATTATAATTAAATTATTACAAAATTACAGACACTTGTGTTTGTTTTAATCCACTGCCTGAGATACCGACTTTCAAAGAATCTATCCGAAATAGGGATTGCAATCCCGCACCTGATTCAATCCCGCGGGATTCATTTGCGGGATTGGTCCAATCCCGCGCGGATCCCGCGGGATCCCGCATCTTTGTAATCATGTTAAAAATCTTATGTGAAATACAGATTTTTCTTCAAAAATCGACTTTACTTCAATAAAAGTTATCGTTCCTGTCATGTCAAAATAACTTAATAAAATTGAGATAAGTGTAATCAAATTAAATTTATTTCGTATTTAGAGCTGTGTTCAATATTACCCTTTTTTCTTACTACTGCTAATATTATTTTTTTAAGCCTCTCTCATTATTTTATGTGACAGGGGGAGAATTGTTTTTATTTGTCTACAATATTTAACAGGGTATCGTTGAATAGGTATTTTAAAACTACGGGCGAAAATGTTACTATCTCAAGATATTTGCTTTTAAAAGGGGCGTTTTTGAGTCATAAATTGTTCCAGCTGTAAGTACTAAAGCATATAGCTATAAATTTGAAAAAAATAATATAATATAGGTCTTAATCTAAAGTCATCATGAAAAATATGTACAACGGATAATGTACCAATCAAGCTTTAAGAAAAATATAAAAGGTTTTCTATCTGCGTTTAAAATTAATTTTGTAACACTAAAAACTTAATATTAAAACTACAAAACCCTATTTGTGGGCGTATCTGACACACCCTTAGCCAGTTTGTTTTAATATTATGAATGAATTCTAATATTGTATTGACTAAAAATCAGAGTTAGGGGGCAAATTTAGTATAAAAATATAATTCAAAACTTTCATTATACTTATCAAATAACTTTACAATTTACTACCAACAGCTTGGACTACCAATGGTGATAACATAACTTCTTCTTTTCGTGTGGGACACCGAGTCGTTCAACGACACGAAGAACCCTGGTGTCAGAGATTTTTAAATCTAGCGTCTAGATAAATGATAAGTTATAGAAGAATGCTCTTAATCAAAGAGTATTATTGGTTTTACGAGTATTACCCAGTCAACGTCTCAAAGAACTACATTTAACAAATACTCTTTCAGCTTATACGCTAATAGTTTAGAATGTTTTGATAGATAAGACATTATTTTTAGGTAATGAATGTCGAGTTTTCGCCATTCGGAAGCAAAAGTTGAATTGCTTTTGGTGCGAGTTTTCAATGTGCGGGATCCGCGGATCCGCGTTTTGAAGGTGCGGGATCCCGCAAGGCCAAAAATAGCGCGGGATCCCGCGGGATTGCGGATCCCGCACTGCGGGATTGCAATCCCTAATCCGAAATCATAGCTAGGACACTGTTAGTGCTGCCACGAACCCTCTGCAGTGCGGCGGCACTTCGTTTGCGAAGCATGGCCTGGAAGCCATCCACATGAGCATCCGCAAACATACCTGACGCACTACAGAAGCGTGGCAGCCCCAGCAGTGCCCTGAATGCATTGTTGTATTGAACAGTTATTGTCTTGAGCGATTTTTGCCTGTATGAAGCCCACAAGTTGCAGGTATACAATGATGTGCAGTAAGCTCTGAATAATGTGATTTTAACTTAAGTTAAAGCGTGCGCCATCTTCCTAATTTGTGGCTAAAGGCAAATCCGTATGTCGCACGATAAAAAAGTCTAATTTGTGCACGGGGCTTAATAATTATGACTCTATGTTGTAGTTGCCCTACTGATTGCTCAGACTCTGTGGCTGCAGTAGTGCACCGCCACTTTTACTTTCAATCACGAGAGCGCATGCGGCCGATGACTTGTGCACGGGAACATGTGCACTAAGGCAGGTAAATAATAGCGAGAACCTTTTGAAGCACTCAATATAGGCACATCAAAATCCCGTGTAAGTAGGTATAGGTAACTAAGCAACTTTGATTGTACGAGTTCTTTGGAAAATAAAGGAAAATTCATAAGTCTGAAAATCCTTAGGTTTGCTTAGGTAGAGATACCGGACCCCGCACGATTTGTTCGAGAAGGGCCGTCCGGTCAAATAGGCTGAAATTTTGGGGAAAGGTAGTACGTAATGCTCTCACCAAAATTTAAAAAAATCTGCGAGCGGAAATGACCAGTTTTTGAGATATAGTTATTTTAATGTTGAAGTCACTAAACATACTATGATGTAAAAACTTTACTCAATAAGGCAAATGTCATGTTCTTACTTATTTTTTACGTTCATCTGTATAAAACCAACCCACGAGGTGATTATTTCAATTGGAAAAGTGTCTGTTTCGGGTATATTACACATAATATATCAGCAAAGCAAGCTAGATCGCCTCAGCTATACGAGATACAGCAATGGCTCCAAAGCAAAAGTTGTTTAGCATGATAGGCCGCTTCTGCTGGCACATGGACACCAGGACCTCATCTTAACTAAAAAAGATACGGAAATGCTTTCATAGCAAAAGTTGTTCCACATATTAAGCCGTTTTGCTGGTACTTTGATATCGAGAGTCTAGTGATCCTGATGTAGAAAGTCAAAATAGTCACTAATGAGAAATCTTTAAAATTCTTTTATGCTAATGCTCGTAGCATCGTAAAAGCTGGAAAATTTGATGAGTTGCGTTGCGTGGTCCAATCGTTTCCCTCAACTATTCATGTTATTATTCTATCAGAAACATGGATCAAAACAGACGATAAAGCTGAACAACTACAACTGCCCGGATATACGCATCACTACAATCACCGGACAGATTCTGGAGGAGGAGGAGTCTCAATCTTCGTCCACAACAATATAAAACATCACCTAATAGAAGAAACTATACAAGACGATAACCATTTTCTATGGGTTCATTTAGAAAAATTCTCAGTGGATATAGGAGCTGTATACAAACCAGGCCGAACAAAAAATGATGATTTTTTGGAAGAATTTTCTACACAAATACATAGGTATCAACGAGCAGTGGTGTTTGGAGATTTTAACTTCGATCTACTTAAGCCAGACGAACATGTCAAAGAATACAAAGAAACAATAAAAGAAAATGGATATCTCATCTTAAACAAACCGGAAACTAAATACTGTACCCGTGAAACTTCAACGAGGAAATCCCTCCTAGACCACGTAACTACAAATCTAAAGCAACACAAATATCATCTAACTATCATTGAATCTGCGATGTCTGATCACAAACAGATTTATTTCGAAATAGAAAGATTCCAACCTGAACCCATAATAAAGAAAAAATATCAAGCTATAGACTACGCCCTACTCTATAAAACAACTGAACTGCATTTAAATCAACTAAACGGCAATGAAGAATATGAAGCTATAGAAGAAAGAATAAATTTCTGTATCGAAAATAGCAAACTCGATAAGACGAAAATTTTGAACCCACCAAAACAGGATTGGATCAACAAGAACCTAATAAACGAAATAAATAAGAAAAATGAATTATGGCATGAACACGTGAAGAATCCCAAGAACAAGACAATTGAAGAAAAATTTATTAAACAGAGAACTAAAACAAATAACTACATCCAAAGTACAAAACTAAATATTATCATAACAAGTTTTCTGCTTGTAAAAATCAGCCGAGAAAGATGTGGACCTTATTTAATGACCTTTCTAACAACAAAAACACAGAAAAAAACATACCATCCAAACTTCAAACTCAAAAAGGCATAATAACCAGCAAACTAGAAATTTGTGAACTCTTTAATGAATATTTCTCAACAGTTGGTTCAGATTTAGCGAAAGAAATCCCAACCAAATATCACAATAATAAAGTTTTTACTATAGCTACAGCTCCCAATCTTAAAAATCGCCAACTCTCGTCAATAGATCCAGTAAGTACTGAAGAAGTAGTCAAAATTATCGATAATTTAGACTGTAACACAAGCTCAGGTATAGATGGTATCAATGTAAAAGCTATAAAATGCATCAAGAACCTGGTCGCTGATAAACTAGCACGATCTATTAATAAATGTCTGGGTGAGGGTAGATTCCTCGATAGTCTCAAAGTTGCCAAAGTGACTCCTATTTACAAAGCTGGAAGTAAATTAGATCCCGGGAACTATCGCCCCATTTCAGTCCTCCCAGTTCTATCAAAGATCTTTGAGAGAGTATTATATGACAGACTGGAAAAGTATTTAAGCTCAATAGACTTTCTCTTTAAAAAACAGTACGGTTTTAGGCCAAGATCTAGTACCCTGTCGGCCACTGTAGATTTAGTAACTAACTTAAAAAACAAGATAGATCAGAAAGAAATTGGATTAGGAGTATTTATCGACCTTAAGAAAGCTTTCGATACTGTTAGCCATGAAATACTTCTAAATAAGTTACAAGACATTAGAATCACGGGGACCGCGCACAACATCTTTAAATCGTACCTCTCACGTCGACAACAAATTGTTAAAATATCGGATAAACAGAGTTCTCCAAAACCAATCACATTCGGAGTCCCACAAGGATCTATTCTTGGCCCCCTATTGTTTTTAGTATATATTAATAATATTAATATCTTAAATCTTAATGGGGATGTATCGCTATATGCAGACGATACGAGTATCTTTTACTTTGGCAAAAAAATGGAAGATATTATTCAAAATGCTAAAGCAGATCTAGATAAACTTAACACCTGGTTTCAAAGTAATCTATTGACTTAGCAATGTAAATAAAACACATTACGTTATCTTTGCAGCAAAAAACAAAAAAAATTGGAAACTTTGAGCCCCTCTCCATTAACAACCAAATAATCAATCGCACAAACAACGAAAAATACCTCGGTTTGATACTGGACTCGGACCTCTGCTGGAAACCTCAAATCGAAAAAATTACCTCTAAAATAAAGGCACTCACAGGCGCCCTTCGAAACATTGTTAGATACCTACCTAAAAATATGAGATATAATATATACAATACGATGGTTAAGCCTCACATAGAATACCTAATTGAGATTTGGGGTCTATCAGCAAAAACAAATCTAATTCCTATCCAGATAGCACAAAATAAGTTAATTAAAGTTCTGTTTCACTACGATTTTCTAACACCAACAAATATCTTATACAAAGAAACCAAACTCTTAAACATTAAACAAACATTTGAATATTACACATGCTTATTAATAAGAAAAATACTCCGTAAAGATATACATACCCATCTAACATTCACGAAAAAGAAACAAATTCAAACGAAACTTCTCAGAAATGCAAATAATCTCGTACGTACTTCGTCCACCAAGAACCAATTACGGAAAAAATAATACTACTTACCTAAGTGCTCAAATCTACAACAAAATTCCAAACGACATAAAAGAAGCTAAATCAACCCACATGTTTAAAAAACTGTTAAAAACCTTCATACTTAAGCAAAACGAAGACGGCCACATCTAGACAACGCTGATCATTGTAACGAGCCTGCGTTGACCTACATTTCATTTTTTAACTGTGTTCGGTCTCGCGGTACATTGATAGATACTGAGTACCAAAGTGTTTGCGATATTATTATACTCCTACCTACAACCATGCTCTTTTATATAAAAAAAAAATACTGTTTGATTTTAATTAATATTCGCATGTAAGTGAATTTTTGTAATTCTTTTTGTGAATAAATGTCTTTAAACCTATAGGTGCAAATATCGAGCAAACAAAGAACTTATTTACTCGCTGCAAACGTGGTTGCAAGTCAGCGACAGACAGACAGACGGACAGCTACACGACTACCTAATTGGTGAATCGCGGCAGTCTTCACGAAATGTTGAGAAACGATGCGCCAGTTAATAACAAAATAAACAGAGTTTATTCCTAAATGTTTTCTTAGCTAACTAGCGGCCGTCAGCTGTTTCTCCCGCTGCAACTCATTTTCCCGTGGGAGTAAGATGTTTCCCGGCATGTATTATATGCTTAGGTACTTACTTATAAAACTCTACTTTGAACCACTCGGTATTTAAAAAGCCCGCATCAAAATCGGAATACTCCTCAAGATAGAATAGGTGATCTCCTTTTCCTGAATTTTCAAAAGCTGTTTAACGCCAGTTGCCCTTTGCCTGCCCGAAAAACTTTTCAGGAAAAAAAAAAAAAAAAGAATGTCATTGACATTGACGGGGATTCTTTGGCGGGAATTTGAATCAAGAGGGTGAAAATTTTTCAAAGAAAATTTTAAAATTACTTTTTGCAGAATAAATTGATAATTTCTTAGTTAATTTAATTACTAGTAACTTATATTCTAATAGTGCAATAAAAAAGCAACACAGCTTTGCTGCCCAGCCATGGGTCGCAAAGGCAAACGTAAAAAGGGAAACGATGGCGGAGAGGTAAGCGAAGGAGAGGACCCCGCTATGAGCGATGATGCGGGCGACGACGATGTAGACAAATACAAGCCATACAAAACTGAAAACTACATTCGTCAGTATCCGGAGGATGGCGGTGAGTTCGAATATATAGTAATTTACGAGAGCGCGGACGACAAGACGCCGATAGGTGAGAGAGACTTGATGGGCTTGGGAAGCGCATTGAAGCTTAGTAACAAAGGTATCAAGCAATTGAAAAGAATCAATCGTTACAAAATAGCGGTTATATTTGAGCGACCAGGGTTAGCAAATGCAGCTCTTAATAATCTCAAGTCTCAAAAGAGCTAAAGTTGAGGGCGACTATTCCAGCAAGATTAACGGAAGTGACAGGGTAATAACAAACGTTCCAACATATATGAGCAACAAAAAATATATGATGGAATTTCTAGTTGCAGAAATGTTGTATCTGTACGCCGATTCATGCGACGTTCCAAAGACGACGAAGGTAACTCCTGCTTGGTACCAACACAAGCGGTATCGATAACTTTCGCTAGTGCAGTACTTCCTGATTATGTGGATATTAACAGCTGGTATTTCGAAGTAAGGCCATACACGCCTCCTGTGAGCCAATGCCTGCGGTGCCTGCGCTTTGGGCACATTGGTAAATTCTGTAAAAACGCCCAGAGGTGCTCAATCTGCGGTGATTCTCACAATTATAAAGATTGCGTAAAACGGCCAGAAGAAGCAGTCTGTGTTCACTGCAAAGGAAAACATGTTGCAATTGCCAAATCATGCCCAGTGAAAATTCAAAAGCAGAGGAGATAAAAGTTCAGATGCGCAGGGCCTCGTATTCTGAAGTTTTAATAACAAAACTTCCCCACTAAAAAGTAAAGTAGACCCAGTTCAACAATTGTTTAAATCGGAACAATTCATGAATCTTCTGATTTCTTCAATTATAAAAATTATTTCCGCTAGTAAAGATGCTGAAAATCCCATCCCAATCTCTACTCAAAGTATAAAAGCGCTTTACTTGATTCATTCAGTATCAATAAAACCACAGACCATAAAACTAAGTAAATTCTAATTTATGGATCAGTTAAATATTGTTCAATGGAATGCTCAAAGTTTGTCTAGTAATTTACATGCTTTTACTTATTTTTATATAATAATAATATTCATGTAGCACTTATTTCTGAAACCTGGTTAAAACCAGGGAAAAAAATTAAAATTAAAGGTTTTAACATCGAAAGATTAGATATAGGTACTAAACACAATGGTGTTGCTATATTAATACAAAATAATTTGCGTTACAATTTGTTAAACACACATTCTGATAACTCATTACAAAATTTGGCAGTTCAGTTACATTTCAACAATGAAATTATTACAATAATTAGTTTCTATAGTCCCACGTTGGCTTCTCCTTCCAACTTTACTTATTCCCGTCTTGATAGTTTGATTAAATCTGTACCGGGGCCTCTTATTATGGCTGGGGATTTCAATGCACACAGTACTTCGTGGGGTTGCACGTCAACTGATGCGCGTGGTATAATTTTGCAAGATGTGATTGATGATAATAATTTATGCCTCCTTAATGACGGCCAAGCAACTACTGTGGGTTCACATGTGTGGAAACCAAATGCATTGGATCTTACTCTCGTTTCTTCCTCATTATCATTACGTTGTAGCTGGTCAGTTCATGATGATCCAATGGGGAGTTATCATCTTCCCACTGTTACTAGTATCCTTGGTTCTGTAAATAGAATTAACAATTCCAATTTAAATCAAGGAAATTACATCCGTCCAAATTTTTCAAATGTCGATTGGAAAAATATCAAGAAATAGTTAGTGACAAATTAACAACTTTTAACTTTGACTTTGAACGACCCCAGGAATCCTATTCTAATCTCTGCTCTTTACTACTAAATTGTGCATTTGAGGCTAATCCCACAACCAGAAATAATTCAGTGCAGCCAAATTTAACACGTAGGAAAAGACCATGTTTGCCTTGGTGGAATAATGCCTGCACTTTAGCAGTAAATAATTCTAAAGCTGCTTACATTCAATTTAAAATGACCCAACATTAGAAAATTATATCTATTTTAAAAACAACAAGCTATTAAAAACTTACCATTAAAAGGGAAAGAGAAGCTTCATGGATGGCTTTGTGTGAAACATTTAACCGGCAAACACCTCTGTCTGTAATATGGAAAACAATGCGAATGTTTAATAAATCTTTTCTGAATGTAATGTGATACGGTCTTCTAACACAGATTGGATACCAGCATTTTTAAATAAGTACACAACCGTTTCTCCAAATATTGTCACTACTACTGTTAACTCTCCAGTCACTGGTGGTAATGATTATTTAATTACACCTTTTACTTTAAATGAATTTATTAGTGCACTTAGCTCTAGAAGAGATACTGTTTTTGGTTTAGATCATATTCCATATAAGTTATTAAAAATCTTTCATTGTCAAGTAAAAATGATTTTGGACATATTTAACTTTCTTTGGTCTAATGACATAATTCCCACTGAATGGAAGGTTGATTGTTTAATTCCAGTTTTGAAACCTGGTAAAGATGCGGATAATTGTAATTTTATCGACCTATAGCATTAACATCCTGTATAGGTAAAGTTTTTGAACAAATACTAAAACAAAGACTGGAATTTTTTATTGAATCTAATAAGTTATTACCTCCAAATCAGTTTGGTTTTAGACGTGGTCACTCTGCAATCGAAAGTTTGAATAATCTCTTTCTTGACATTCATCATTCCTTCTCATTTAATAAATTTGTTGTTTGTGTCTTCTTTGATATTGTTGGAGCCTTCAATAATGTTAATCACCATGTGCTTGCTGCAGAGTTACAGTTGTTAGGTTTACCTGGAAAATTAATTAGTTGGATATTCAACTTTTTAAATGGTAGGCAAGTATATGTCAAGTTTAAAAATAATTTATATGGACCACAATCGTCATATTTAGGTGTTTGTCAAGGTGGAATTTTAAGTCCTTTGCTGTTCATCTTGTATATTAATAAATTAAATAGTATACTGGGTACCGAAGTAAGAAATTTGCAATTTGCTGATGATTTAGCTATATATTGTATTGGGTCTAACATGCAAGCAACAGAAATCAAATTAAATTTTGCATTAGAAAGATTAAAAACATACTTTGATTATTTACATTTAAGTGTTAGTCTAGAGAAAACTAAAGTTGTGATCTTTAGTAGATCTAGACTTTTAATATCTCATATATATTATGATGGTAGCTTATTGCCAGTAGAAGATGAAGCAAAATTTCTTGGAGTAATTTTTACTAGAAATTTATCATGGAATAAGCATGTAAGTTATGTGTCAGATAGAGCTTCTAGAGCTTTTAATATTCTTAAATCCTCGCTAGAACATCATGGGGCTGATCCTAAAGTTTTACTTATGTTATATAAGTCTGTGGTACGTTCCCACTTTGAATATAGTTTTCTTTGTTATGCTTCCAATCCTATTTTGGTTAAAAAGTTAGAAACTTTACAGAATAAAAATTTACGTTTAATAACAGGTGCAATGAAAACAACACCTATTGTCTCTATGCAAGTTGAATGCAATATACCTCCATTGATGTTAAGATTTAAATATCTCAAATTTAGATTTCTACTGAAATTATTTTCCTTTACTCACCATTCCTTATTAGAGAAAATCGCTGAAAATCAAACTTTGGCCTCTGCATCTACTTCAATTAAATTCCCCTTTATTCTGCTTGATTATTCTGAAATAAAAGTTTATAATGAAAGGCATAACATTCACAAATCTGACAAGTTGGCATGTTACGAAGGAGCTTTTGAAAGCAAATTTTGCAATATGAATATAGTTATAGATAACTCCATTAGAACTAGAGAAGAGCTATATGAGAAACTATCATTATGGCCACAATACCAGCATATTTACACGGATGGCTCAAAACTGATACTGGTGTCTCTCTTGCATACTATCACAGTGCCTTGAAGACAGGAAATGGATATAAACTACCAAAACCTGCAGTATATTTACGGCAGAAGCTGCAGCAATTCAAGCCGCTTTAGAATATATAAACAATTTAAATCACTCTTTCCCTAAATGGCTTATTATTAGTGACAGTATGTCAGTTTTATCAGCTTTAAAGAATAACACTCTGAGTACAAATTATATTATTTATAAAATTAAACAGCTGTGGCAAACACTATACAACGCCAATGTTTCAATTGAATTTTTATGGTCTCCAGCACATAAAGGTGTGTCAGGTAATGAAACAGCTGACTACCTTGCCAGAACAATAAACAATAGCTTAATTGGACAACCCAGAAGAATGTCACTTCCATGGAGAGATTTAATCCCATTGATTCAAGAGGAAATTAGACAAAGCTGGATAAATCAACATCAAATTATAATACAAGAAAAAGGTGCATGGTATGCTGCAATCAATAAGAATCTGGGAGAGAAACCCTGGTTCGCTAAGAATAATACCTTTATAAAAGAAGATTCTTCACACAAATATGCAGGTTACGATTTGGTCATTGTAAATTTAAAGCCCATCTACACCGCATGAAAATTATTAACTCACCTTTATGTACAGATTGCTCTCTAAATGAAAATCAAACGCTGGAACATATATTTTTCAACTGTCCTGCTTTAAATATTAACCGAATTTTATTAATTGACAAGCTGCAAGATATTTACAAAGACAGTATCCCGCCTTCGCTTCAAGAACTTCTATCGAACCCTGCCACTTTTAATCCAATATTTGACTTTATTATCTCCACGGTTGGAGAGCTTTGACATGGATTTAACCCGGACATGGAATTTTATGAACCTGAAAATTACACAAGAATATATAGAAGAAATGGCATTTTTGCCTTGTTTTTATTGGAAATAAGAAATGAACTATAGTAGAATTGGCATTTAATGCCTTATTTTTGAAAAGATAACAGAAAGAACTAATAAAAGACTAGGCTGTATGGCTAGTACCATTGCCTATCCTGATGGATGAATTCTTAAAACAACAATTGACATTGACGTTTCTATGGCCATCAATCACAGCGAGAGGGAGTTTTGCGCGGGAAGCGAGAGGGTTCATGCGTAACTTTATTTCTTATTTTTGTAAATTAGTTTTTCGCTGTTATTGTTGTGTTAATGTGGTGAGATTAACTTAATAATGTGCCGGCAATGAAGAACAATGTAGTGAAAATGAGAAATAAAGTGATCTCGTGTGGTTCTTCTTGTTAGTCCCGTGTAAAGTTTCGAGAGCATTGGAATGCGAGCGTCACTATCGTGTTCCAATGAGTTTAGGTTAGGTTAGATTTTAAGAACTACAAACTAAAAAAATACCTATAGAAGAATTGGCATTCAATGCCTTATTTATTATTGAAAAGATAACAGAAAGAACTATAAAAGACTAGGCTGTATGGCTAGTACCGTTGCCTATCCTGATGGATGAATTTTTAAAACAACAACATCACAGCGAGAGTTTTTGCGCGGGAAGCGAGAGGGTTCGTGCGTAACTTTATTTCTTATTTTTGTAAATTAGTTTTTCGCTGTTATTGTTGTGTTAATGTGGTGAGATTAACTTAATAATGTGCCGGCAATGAAAAACAATGTAGTGAAAATGAGAAATAAAGTGATCTCGTGTGGTTCTTCTTGTTATTCCCGTGTAAAGTTTTGAGAGCATTGGAACGCGAGCGTCACTATCGTGTTCCAATGAGTTTAGGTTAGGTTAGATTTTAAGAACTATGAACTAAAAATACTGAAGACTAGGCAGCATGGTCATAAAGATCTTCGCCTGTTCCTTTGGAACGAATAATAAAATAAATAATAAATAAATCACAGCGAAATAATCACGAAAGTTTTATTTATTTTCGTCATTTCCTTATCAGTTCTTTAAGCCACAATCAAACTGTAGCTCATTACAATTGCAGATAAGATGTGTTATTCAATTCATGTTATTCGTTCCTCGGTAGTGCGAGCGCGCGGAGGGCAGTGCGAGTCAATAGAAAATGGCTAGCAGTTTGGTGTGTAAAAACGGGGTTTTGCTTGCAAACCTCTTGAAAACGGTCAGCAATGGCACGAAGAGATTGTCCTCACATTTCACTTACTTCCCTGATAGTAAAAATCCTGTTGATGGTAAGTTAGTCAAGTTTTTAGGTTAGTTTCACTAACAAGTTAAAATGTAACAAAATCTCCAGTAATTAATGTGGTTTGCCTTGAAAGTAGTTGCTTTTATTTATGTTCAGTAGTTACATACTGCCTAGCATAAATTCCAGTTCATTTGATACTGCAAGAAAGAAAAGCATAAATACTAGAAATATTCTGACAACATTACTGTCCTTGTATTTGCTGTACTAACATTATTATTATTACATCACTGCGTTCAAGTTACAAACAGCTATGTTGGCTACTATTCTTGTCATAAACTTAAACACTTACTGCAATATTCCTGGAAATATCTTTAGTCACTTAGGAAAATTAAATAATTCTACAAAACATAAAATGTTATGTGTTAAAAAATTGTTTAGGTGCCAGGCCCATTAAACTGAACATCTGTCCCCAAGGAACATAGGTTGAGAACTTGAGATGTATCATAGATAGCTTAGATTGGACCTTCCATATAAAATTCATTAGTCATTTAGTGGAGGTCCAACTTATGTCATCCTATGTTCCCGGAAGGAAGTTATGCAGTGTCAAAGGCAAATTCATCCTTTAAAATAATTTCTACTATTTTGCAAAATGTTAAAATTAAAAGCTTTTAAAGTTATCTCCTTTTCCATTGCAGGCGAGACCACTAAGATGAACATGATGCAAGCCATAAACAATGCAATGGACATCACATTAAAGAACGACCCCACTGCGGTGCTGTTTGGAGAAGATGTTGGTTTTGGTGGAGTATTTCGGTGTGCATTAGGGCTTCAAGTAAGTTTCTCAGCTTTACCTTTACAGACACAACAGTTCACTGCTGGACATGAGCCTATGGGGGGTGTTACTCACTATGCTTGGCAGGTGGATTGACGATTGCATTGCAAGATGTTTAATTTACAGGGAATGCTGCAGATAATTAACACTAAGTCGCTTTTTACAACACCCACGGAGAGTGCGCCGACACTTGCCAAAACCTAAAACAGTCAAATACGCGATTCGTCAAATTTGAGACTGGTCAATTCCAGTAGACAGTAACCAAAACCTAAAATAATCAAATACGTGATTCGTCAAATTCAAATTCAAATTCAATAATTTATTTCTTAGTAGGAATTTACAAGATTCTCTTTAAGAAAGTCACATTCTAATTCAAACTTAAAAAAGAGAAAATTTCTAATGCAAAATTTTCTATTTTTTATAACAATTTGTGTTCCTACTCTAAACGCGGCACGGGCGGGATAAAAAAAATAAAAATAAAGGCACTGCCTCGGGGCTGGCCAGGCTAACCACACAGCATGTAACTTTATGCCTCAGTGATTGACAAGTAAATGGAATTACATTCTGTCAATATTTTAAAAAGGTGTTCCATACGTATAGTTAGCCGGACCCCCTGGACAGGAAAACCCCCCAAAAAACCTGCCCAGAAGTGCACCTATTCTAAAGTTGACAATATTTTAGGCCCTATGCTACCCTATCTAAGCTAGAAAATAAATTAATAGTATAATAGTAATAGCCAAAACGGCTCAACAAAATAAAAATAATATTACAGTAGATTATTCTAACTGTTTCGTCTTTAAAATAAAGGTACTTTAAATATACGAGCAATAAAATAACATAACAAAAAAGTAAATTTACAGTAAATGTAAAAAATACATGTCAAAAATTTAAGAATAATAAGTATGAAATGTCAAATTTAACCACTATACATGTCAATTTACATATCATAAAAGTTTAACCACTAAAATATAATGTCATGTTTATTTTTAAATAATGCCTATCTCTTGCATTGTGTTGGAGCAACTGTTGCTACTAACCAGACATCTTTGTCTTTCAGATAATGTTCAGTCTTGTAATACGCTTTCAAACATAAAGTATTCTTTATTTTAATTTTAAATTGCCTATCATTTAACTTTAAAATTTCCTCTGGAATTTTATTATAGTAGCGTACACAGTTACCCATATATGATTTACTGATCTTACTTAATCTAGTTTGTGGCGGTACAATTTTATTTTTATTTCTTGTATTACGACAATGAATATCAGAGTTTCTTAAATAGGAACTGGAATTCTTACGTCAAAACCTGAAACTGTCAACTGGTTCCAAGTAAAAACTCTTTCACATTGAGAAGTATTTAAGCCAGACTGTCAAATTCTTAGATGATGTTGTAAATCTTGATGAAACCGATACATAGTATGACAGCTGTCAAGCTAAAAACTCGCGTATCTCGGAAATTATTGATGCTACACTATTAGTGTTTAGAGAAAGTTATAGGTCTTGATGAGATCTACATGTCAGGTGACAGCTGTCAAACAAAAACCTCGTTTATCTTGGAAACTACGCGTGGTAGACTATCAGTTTGTTTGAGAAAGTTGTGGTCCTCGATGAAACCTACATTAAAAGTACTGTGCCGTAATTCGAAGCCTAGGTATATATGTGAGAATAGCGTGTGTTTTTCTGATGCTGTGGCGGTTGTGTGGTATTTCTGTCCTTTTCCCTCTTACGTCCCTTACCTATCTCTTTCTCTTTCACACCTGTCAGTTGAGCTCGGTTATAAATAGGGGAACTCGAGCGGCGCGCTGCATTGGCGTTTTGTTTTTCGTCCTGTGCGGTTGTGTCAAAAAATCGGTGAGTCGATTTCAAACTATTTAACGGTTTTTCCGTTCGGTAATATTTTTTGTGTTTTCTGTCCTTACTTTTCGAAATGGACCCTCATTTTCCGCAAAGGCGCAAAGCGCCAGATGATTTTTCAATTAATAGTGCTAAAAGACAATGTACTGACCAGGATTTTCAAAATTTGGTGATGCAAGTTAATAATATTCAAGCCTTCCTTGCTAACTTTACACCATCACAAGATGTCGAGCCACAAGCTGCGCAAGCATGTGAGCTTGAGGGGATGGCGATCGGTGATTCCGACCACGACGTTTTAGACGCGAATGTCAGTGGTGAGTTGTATGACCCTGAATGCAATCAGATTAGTGAGAATGCGGATCAGTCCGCTGTTTTGCCCGTCTTGCCTCTTTCGGCTAGCGAAACTCCGGCCCCATGCTCGAACACGGTTTCGGGATCACATTTTTCCTTACCGGTAAATACGGTTATTAAAGAGCCGACAGTGGGAAAAACTTTACCATATCATCTCGAAAAGTTGAAAGCAGTTCAGCATTTCGAAACGGATGACTGGTCAGAGGTTAGATATGCGGATGTCCAGAAAAATTATTCTTCTACCCCCGGATTTGTAGAATTAGAATGCAACGACGAATTTAAACCTCATGAGTCGTTATTGAATTTAAACCATACTGAACGCGGTTTCGCCGCTATTTCTCAGGCTTTACTCAAACAAAATGAGGCTCTAGAACAAGCGATCAGATCGTTTGTGCTATGGCTTGGTTCGGTTGAAATAACTGACACGGCTTCGGTTGAATCAAAAATGACTGAACTTCTTACGCAGAGTGATTATCAAAAAATCTCAAGTGATCTTCTTCAGATGACTTGTGGCCATCGCGCTGATATGGTTCAGCAGCGTAGAGACAATTTGCTTAAATCAGTTAAGAACAAGTTTGTAAAGGCGGCCATACGGAAAATCCCTCCGACGGCCAGTCATTTATTCAAATCTGATGAGCTTTCAGCTGTCATTGAAAAGAATGGAGGAAGCGGAAAAAATTTTTGGCCCTCCAAAGATACCCGCACGAAAAAGTCGGTCACTTTTGATACAAGGCAAAGTCCATTATCGGCCTCGCCTGCGCAAGGCCAAGGTCAATTTCCGTTCCCACCTGCGCAAGGTGTTGGTAGTTTGAATATGATGCCAACGCATGGCACATTGGGGAATCCATTTTTACATCCCCCGCAGGGAGTTTTTCCTAATTTGCCCGGAATGGTTATGCCACCCTTCTTGCCTAGAAATCCCGTGCAAGGTAGAATATTTCGCCCCAGAGGCACACGTCCCTCACAGGAAAACAGATTGGCCTCAAAGCAGTATTCTGTCTCTGCCAACAGAGACAATCGAAACAAAAAGAAGTTCTGACTCATTCAGAGCAGGTCAGCTGCAACATTTTGCAAACAGGTGGGAGATGTTAGGAGCAGATTCAGCTATCCTGAAGATAATTACGGGCTATCGAATTCCGTTCAAGCAAAAGCCCCCTTTACATTTACCAAGCCCAAATCACTTGCTCCAAACGCCCTTTTCCAAGGAAATGTTGCTGACCTTAGTTCAAATGATACAAAACGATGTCCTCGAGGAAGCGCCTCTGAGCCCAAGTTTTATTTCTCAAATGTTTGTGATACCCAAGGCAGACGGGTCACTGCGACCCATCTTCAACCTTCAGAATCTGAACAAATTTGTGTTCGTGAGCAAGTTCAGACTTGTGAACATGCAAAGGATACCATCCTTTCTTCAGGCAAACGATTGGATGGCAAAAATAGACCTTTCAAATGCCTATTTCCACATTCCGATCGCTCCGGCACACAGGTGCTTCCTTCGCCTAATATTTCAAGACAAGTTGTTGCAAATGAAATGCCTACCCTTTGGGCTGGCGACGGCTCCAAAAACATTCGCTTCAATCACAAATTGGATTGCTCAGATCCTGAGAGAACAAGGGGTTCGCTTGGTCGTCTACCTGGACGATTTCATGATCGCAAATCAGAGCAAAACGGTGCTTCGAAAGCATGTTCAAATGACGCTCAACCTCCTGACGTTTCTAGGCTGGACGATAAATTTTCCAAAATCGGTCTTAGAACCTCAAAAAGCAATCCAGTTCCTAGGCGTAATGTGGAACCCATCACTGAACCTAAAGTGGTTACCAGAAGAGAAATGCAAGAGTTTGGCCCAAAGAATCCAGAATTTACTGCGAGTTCGAGTGGTGAATTTAAAAGCAATTCAGTCCCTAGTGGGCATCCTAAACTTTGCCAGCTTTTGTGTCCCAAGAGGACGCCTGAATCACAGAGCACTTCTCAAGTTCTGCCAAAGTCTGCAGAATGCGCATCCGCAGCATCTTTTCCCTTTACCCAATCAGGGAATATTAGAACTGTACTGGTGGCTGAACAATCTCAGCAATCGCTCAGAGATTCACATAAATCCTGCTGCTCATTACTTGACGACAGACGCCTCAGGCTCAGGCTGGGGGGCCCAAGTGGACAACATGAGGTTATCAGGCCTTTGGTCAATACCGGAGACGAATTTGCATTCAAACCTAAAGGAAATGTTGGCAATATTAAAGGTTTTTCAAATTTTGGCGCCAATTTTCCGCAACTCGACCGTATCGATTCAATCCGACAATCGGACAACACTATCGTACTTGAAAAACGAAGGCGGGACGAGGTCCCAACCATTAGTAGACCTGACCTGTCAAATTTACAGGATTTTGGATTTGCACGAGATAAAATTGTCGCTGCACCACATTCCCGGCCGTTTCAATGTCGAAGCAGATCATCTATCTCGACAGAGATTTCCACCGGAATGGCATCTCTTGCCGCAGTTAACGTGGAGAATATTTGCAAAATGGGGTGTACCTACGATCGATCTGTTTGCCTCCAAGCGGGCTCATGTTGTTCCTCGCTACGCAAGCCTGGACATAACGGACAACCAAGCGGAATTTCACGACGCCCTGAGCCAGACGTGGACGTATCCGCTAGCCTGGGTGTTCCCACCACCATTTCTTTTACCACGAGTGCTAGCTCACCTAAACAATGCCCAGGGATTATACCTGATTGTCGCTCCCAGGTGGGAAAAAGCCTTTTGGCGTCCGGATTTACGCAGCCGGGCTGTAGCCCCGCCAGTCACGATTCGCAACCTGGCATCAGTTCTGATAGATACAGTGACAAGCCTACCACCACCTCAAGTTCAAGACATGACACTCGAAGTGTGGAAATGTGGGGGTGGAGTGAAGCCTTAAAGGATTGGACGGAGGAACAAATAAATCTTCTCCGATCTGGATGGCGTGATTCATCATTAAGATCCTATCAGTCTGTATGGAAACGATGGTCGTCTTGGGCCCATCTACATAAAGCATCAATAACAGATCCAAGCGGTTCGGATTTGGCCAGGTACCTATCTGATCTTTTTCTTGTTGATAAGTTATCCAAAAATACAGTTTTACTTCATAAATCTGTTATTTCTACCTTATGTGACCCTAATAAAACTGAAAGATTAAGTTCACATCCCCTGGTTCAACATGTGTAAATCAATTGCTAATAAAAACCCTAAAGATGAGAAGCCTCCTATTTGGGACATTGATTTTTTATCTACATGGCTTCTAACAAGCTTTCAATCTAAAGTCATAGATTTGTATGAATGTTCAAAGCGCACAGCTTGTATACTACTTCTGTGTTCAGGAAGGCGGGTTCATGACCTGACCTTATTATCTATTGATCCAAAACATTTCTTTGTTACAGAAGATTCTGTCACTTTATGGCCCAAATATGGGTCTAAGACAGACAGTAGTGACTACAGACAGTCTGGTTGGAAATTTTCATCTAATCAAGAATCGCCAGCACTTGATCCAGTGTACTGGATAAAATCTTTGATTCGTCTGTCTAAACCTAGAAGAGACATTTGTAAAAACGATAATTTGTTTTTGACTGTAGCTGGCCCACCAAAAGCTGCTTCTAAGACTACCATAGCTAACTGGATGAAGATTCTGCTCGCAGAAGCAGGTATCAAGGCAACACCAGGGAGCGTTCGCCCTGCTGTAGCTTCAAAGAATTGGATTCAGAATTTCCCAATCGATGAAATTCTCAGGAGAGGCAACTGGCGTTCACAGAATGTGTTTATGAAACATTACAAGAGGATCGTTCTGTCTCAAGAGGAAAATGCTTCAGTTACTCGTTTGTTTACTCCAGTGTAATAGTGATTACAGTGATTAATGATTTTGTTCCCTTACATAATATTTATTGTGTCATTATATCTTCAAATATGGCTATAAATGTTTTTGTTGCTGCTAAAAAGTTTATAAGAATATGATGTGTTGATTTCTTTTGAAATAAAAGTTTTGTTCAGTTATAATAAGGATTTTATTTTTATCAATATCATGCTTTTATACACATCTGTAAATAAGTATAAATAAGTAATCACATTGGCTTTCCTTTCACACCAGGCGATATCAAACAGGTCTCACATATATACCTAGGCTTCGAATTACGGCACAGTACTTTTAATAGCAGCGTTTTACCTACCAATAAAACGCATATTAAAATACTTGCCTAATTCGAAGCCTACAATTTTTCAATCTGCCTGGTGTATGTGAAACACAATGCAGCGCGCCGCTCGAGTTCCCCTATTTATAACCGAGCTCAACTGACAGGTGTGAAAGAGAAAGAGATAGGTAAGGGACGTAAGAGGGAAAAGGACAGAAATACCACACAACCGCCACAGCATCAGAAAAACACACGCTATTCTCACATATATACCTAGGCTTCGAATTAGGCAAGTATTTTAATATGCGTTTTATTGGTAGGTAAAACGCTGCTATTTATGATGACAGCTGTCAAACTAAAAACTCGTTTATCTCGGAAACTAAAAATCTTAGACAATATGTTTCTTTGAGAAAGTGGTAGGCTTTCTCAAAGAAACATATTGTCTCTTAATCGAGGACCACAACTTTCTCAAACAAACTGATAGTCTACCACGCGTAGTTTCGAAGATAAACGAGGTTTTTGTTTGACAGCTGTCACCTGACATGTATATCTCATCAAGACCTATAACTTTCTCTAAACACTAAGGTCCGTATTCTTATACGTGACTCAGATCACGTTAGAGTGCAGTTCACGTGAATCTATTTTTTCATCCTTTTCATTACTTAAGCAGTCCTCTTATTCCAGAACGCAATATAAGAACCACTCTGCTGAATATAATCTCAAGTTCAAATTTTGCCGCCATATTACTGATTTATTTTTATAATCTGTGCAATAAGTTTGTTTTCATTGCCATTTTTGGCTTGATTGACAAAATATTCCGTTTTACGCAGTCATTTACGACTTAAATTGTTTTTCCGTTCCACTTTTACACTAATTTTATGTGAACCGGAACGTTTTTCTGTGCTCCGTACAGTGATCTGTGCTCCGTACTGTCAAAAGTAGAAAATAAATACCGCGAACCGTATTTGTTAGATTTTTAGTTAGAATTCGCAATTATCGTGATAAAGAATGAAAACTTTAAGTGGGTATGGTGTATGAAAAGAATTTTACTACACAGGTATGTACTTCATGGATTCACATTCGTTTTCTCTTGGTTTTCTGAAGTCAGTCTCGCAATGGTTTTACCATGGTATTACCAGTGGTGCATAGGGCCTTCACAAGATTTTACCATGGGTTTCACTTATCTCATGTTATGTATCACATTTGTGACACTACATTCTCAATTACAGCATTGTCGCAACATTGTGGTTCACTTTAGTACCTAGAAACATTTTGGTAGCCCCATAAGTTCATTCCAACCCTTCTTGTTAGTAATTTTTTGTGTCCTTTCAGGAAAAACGCCTGGTCTTACACAATCTCAAGGGAAACAAAAATATTTTAGAGAATAAAAATACCGACAATGCTCTTGAGAACTTGAAAAAGCAGTGCTGGAGCGAAAGTTGCCAGTATAGGTTAGCAACGGGTGGCGGAGGCCCATGTCCGGATGCAGACATTAACCCCGATGATGCAGAGACAGCGCCAGCTCTCCTGGTAGAAATACCGGGGCATTAGACTGTGATTACCTTGGTAAGTAAATAACTTTTACAATTATTTTAAAATGTTGGATGAGTATACCCTTCGGGGCGGTATGGGAAAAAGACTTAGAAAAATTTTGACCAAAATTTCAAATTTTGAAAAAAAAATTCTCAAAGTTCTAGATCCATCGAAATTTTTCTAAGTGTTTTGTACTGAAAGTCAGGGACTTGGAAAAATTTTGAACAATTTTTTTTTTCGAATTTCGTGTTTTTTTCTTTTTTATCGTGTAGAGGGGCCTAAAACAAACACTTTTTGTCCTAAGCAATTTTGGTCTAGGACCTACCTAGGCCGAGATATAGGCCCTCAAAGTTCTAGATCCATTGAAATTTTTCTAAGTGTTTTCCCTTACATTTGTACTGAGAGTAAGGACTTTGAAAAATTTTGAAGAAAATATTATTATTTTTTTATAGTGTTGAGGGTTCATCAAATCGTAAGGGTTCATCGGGTCGAAAGGTTTCATCGGGTTGCAACTTTGACAGTGGCTTTGACAGTGAATTTCACAGGGATTTTGATAGTGACTTTGACAGTGGCTTTGATAGTGACTTTGACAGTGAAGTCACCGTCAAAGTAACTGTCAAAGTCACTGTCAAAGACACTATCAAAGTCACTGTCAAAGTCACTGTCAAAATCCCTGTGAAATTCACTGTCAAAGTCACTGTCATAGCCACTGTCAAAGTCACTGTCAAATTCATTGTCAAAGTCACTGTCAAAGCCACTGTCAAAGTTGCAACCCGATGAACCCTTTCGACCCGATGAACCCTTACGATTTGATGAACCCTCAACACTATAAAAAAATAATAATATTTTCTTCAAAATTTTTGCAAGTCCTTACCCTCAGTACAAATGTAAGGGAAAACACTTAGAAAAATTTCGACGGATCTAGAACATTGAGGGCCTGTATCTCGGCCTAGATAGGTCCTAGCCCAAAATCACTTAGGACAAAAAGTATTTGTTTTAGGCCCTCTACACGATAAAAGAAAAAACACGAAATTCAAAAAAAAATTTTTGGTCAAAATTTTCTAAGTCCAAACTCGGTTCAAAAAAAATGTTTTTTTCCAAATTTTTTTTTCTTGACTTTTCATAGGGCCCCAGGCTATACTCCAACTCCCCCGGTTCCCGCTCCGAAAAGTATACTCTGACCCTGATACACAGTCTCCTGAACATCTCAAATTTTTGTCTGATGTGGTGCAAATAGCCATTTTACAGCCGTTTACACTCTGCCTACCCGCAAGGGATATAGGCGTGTATGTATCTAGAAAATGATTTTACAAGTGATGAATTATGCATGCATGTGCATACAATGATATGTATAGTTATTTTATTGCAAACTGAGCAAAAAGAAATGAAAACCGACCAAAAATATACATGTAAACACTCTCTATTTCCTGTTTTCAAATATTCAAATATTAGTAATCTCTATAAAATATTCATGGATATTATGTATTTCACAGGCTACAGGAGATATGTTTTGCTGCCTCTGGAGAACTTGAAAATTATTCATGATACCGAAGGAAGGCATTCTAGAATGCCCACAGTTCATGGAGGTCCAAATGATGATATTGGTACAGATATGGAAGAAAATGCACCTGCTCTCGTGATAGAAATATCAGATGCATTCAACTCTAATTTTATGAGTAAGTAAATAAAATATAATTGATCACATCTTATACAAACAAAGAAACTAATATACTCAATATTATAGTATTTTAAATAGTACAAAAGAGGGCCTGTATAAGGCCAAATAAAAGTCAATTATCATTGCCACCCTCTAGGATCAAACTGTTATCATTATGGTTTATATCAATATGGTATATATCAGTATGGGATCATTCATTACCGCTGATCCAAAGAGAAGAGCAAGCTGATGTACTTACCTATTAAAAAACAAAAACCCGACTGCGGTCATTACCCGACTGCCTCAGAAGGAGGGTTATGTTTTCGAGTATGTATGTATGTAAGTATGTATGTATGTGGACAAGAAAATTCTTTTTCATGGGCTACAGCCCAAAGGGATAGTTGGATTTTAACATATGAGGTGTCGTTAGATTCGTCTCAGCAGCGCGAGTGACACTGGCTATATTAAAAAAAAATATAGATTCAAGATGGCAGATTTTTTCAGCAAAATACTACTTTAAAATTGCTGCAGTCGGATTTTTTGTGTTTCAATACATCAGCTTGTTCTGTCGTACTCGTACTTACTAAGTACATTCTGAGTATTTTCAGTATTTTAACGGCACAATTGAATAAATAAAACAAATTAATGAATTATTTGTCTTTGTTACAGAAAATCATACAGGAATAACATCACTACCTGCCTCTGAAGAAAAAGATCCACTACTATTAGTTGATTTTGGACTCGATTTGGAATCAATTGGACCTATTGTCCATCTTTGTGATGAATTGTGCATGTATTATGTTTATTGTCTTCCTTACATGATTTTCCTAAATATATGTAATAAATATATTAAAGTTGTAATTTATTTTGTAATGTGGTCTATAAATGTTATCTTTCTAAAACAATGCATGAATGAATACATATTTTTAATGTGAAATATTATCTTTTGTTTACTTTGCTTTATTTTCACACAATCTGTGAGGTATCAGAACACAATATAATAATAGTATAGATAAAAGGTACCTATCAGCCCCTAACAAGTAGGTAAAACGCTTGTTGCCTTGGACACCGATTTTTCAAACGACTCGTTGAACCTGGTGTCAGAGTTATTCAACTGCCCACAATAATAACCTAACAGGCCTCAATGTCAGGTTGTATAACGACACCGACGGCTTGACGTGCCTTCCAAAGCATAGAACCATATTTCTATTCGGACAAGCTGAAAGACCCCTACTACTGGTAGCCTACTAGGCTAAGCCTAGGCTAGTACCTTTTTACCTACTATTTATATTCTGCGTTGGTAGTAAGCATCTAACATGGCTGTGTAACGACCGCAGCAACTGTGACCAACTACTTAACGTGCCCTCCGACGCGCGGAATCATTTTTCTATTCAAACAAGCCGAAGTCCAACAACTATTGGTAGCCTAGTACTAGTAAAATTATGCACTGGTTGTAAGCTTCTAACATGGCCGTGTAACGACCGCAGCATCTGTGAATGACTACTTAGCGTGCCCTCCAAAGTGCGGAATCATTTTTCTATCCAAACAAGCCAAAAACTGACAACTATTGGTAGCCATGTGGAAGCCTAGTACTAGTAAAATTCTGCACTGGTAGTAACCATCTAACATGGCTGTGTAACGACCGCAGCAACTGTGAAAGACTACTTAACGTGCCCTCCGAAGCGCAGAATCATCTTTCACATTATTCATCCTAACCACAAATGCACATATTGATGTATAACATCCATTTTTCTACATAATCACGTCCGCCGAATTCCAAACAACATGTCCACATAACCTAAAAAGCTTATAATTTCTCTACTCAAGTCATGAATCGACCTGACTTACGTAAACGATGATCGAATCTGTCAAAATCTGTGCTTGTGTTGTGATTGTTACTTAAAAATCGTCCTGGAATAAGACATTACTCTGGAGAGTTTTGATAATTGAATCTTGTTCTATGTGACGTTCTAGAATCAATTCTCAACTTAAAACTATTTTTAAGACTAGACCACTGCTTGAGTCACGTATAAGAATACGGACCTAATAGTCTAGCATCAATAATTTCCGAGATACGCGAGTTTTTAGCTTGACAGCTGTCATACTATGTGTCGGTTTCATCAAGATTTACAACATCATCTAAGAATTTGACAGTCTGGCTTAAATACTTTTCAATGTGAAAGAGTTTTTACTTGGAGCCAGTTGACAGTTTCAGGTTTTGACGAATCACGTATTTGATTATTTTAGGTTTTGGTTACTGTCTACTGGAATTGACCAGTCTCAAATTTGACGAATCGCGTATTTGACTGTTTTAGGTTTTGGCAAGTGTCGGCGCACTCCCCACGGATAGTGTAACACCACTACAGTGCTGTTTGAAGAAGACTTGAAAGAGATGAGTTTCAATTTAAATCGTGTGTCAATTTCAATGTTGCACAATATGCAGAACACTATAAAACCCTGTAAAAAAATAATGACACAGCAACATTTATGAGATATTCTGTTCTGGTGTGCATTAGGACTTCAAATAAGTTTGTACTGTTACAGCAGTAAGTCTGAACAGGTTCTAGGCCAATGCTGGAATCTTTTTCTTTTTCAGTCAATGGCAAATTTTAGATCTTCAAACTTCTGCAATAAAAAAATAAGAACACATTGCAAAGAATGCAATACCTAGTTACCAAGAAACATTGCTCCTGAGCTATTGCCTTAATAAGCAGTACCTAAGCCTGTGTGGATACTTGATAACTGCTGAAATTATTGAAACAAGTACAATGTTTTACTCACTTTAAAAAACTTACAAGTTCAATGTTTTACAAACTTTATACAACTTACAATACAATGTTTTACTCACTTTATACCACTCAACTTTCAGGAGAAGTACGGCAAGGACAGAGTATTCAACACACCGCTATGCGAGCAGGGTATAGCTGGGTTCGGCATCGGCCTGGCGAATGCGGGCGCTACGGCCATCGCGGAGATACAGTTCGCTGACTACATATTCCCAGCTTTTGACCAGGTACGGAGTATCCTTACATTTTATCGAACAAAAAAGAACTATTTCTAGAAGAAGTATGGCAAGGACAGAGTATTCAACACGCCGCTTATTCCCAGCTTTCGACCAGGTAGTAACCTTAGTTATTACGAAAATGATACCTATACATAGACTGCAGTATGTATACAAGCCGCTATAACCATAACAGCCACAACAGTCCACTGCTGGACATGGGCCTCCCCCTATCGGGGGGTATTGCCATACTCACCACGCTTGGCAGGCGGATTGGCGAGCGCAGTGCATGATGTTGCATTGACAGGGAACGCTGCTGCCCATTCACTGGATAATTATCCCTTAGTCGCTTTTTACGACACCCACGGGTAGGATTGGGGTGATGCTATTCTAAGCCGGCATCACACGGCTCTGTCTCGGCTATGTCTATACACTCCACTATGCGAGCAGGGTATAGCTGGGTTCGGCATCGGCCTGGCGAATGCGGGCGCTACGGCCATCGCGGAGATACAGTTCGCTGACTACATATTCCCAGCTTTTGACCAGGTATTAACCTTAGTTATATAAGGTCCTATTAAAATCACTGCAAATATTTTAAGGGCATGCGTAAATATGTATAAGAAAAACATCTAAGGCATTTAAAAAAAAATCTACACTCTAGATTTATTTTTTCATTTTCAACCAAACCTTTTAATTATGTGAACATCCTTTGACTTACCCGACTGACGTTCCGCCAGGTAGACAGGATTTGGAGGATTCACTTACACGGCACGCACACTAACAACCAACCAATCACAGCAGCTTTTTTTTGGCGCGTAATTTAAATTCATCGAAGTGTGTGTTTCTAGGACAAACAGGGTACACTTTTATCGTTTTGATTTTTTTTTACTTAAATGCAATTTTCTCGAAAACTAGCGTGTAGATTTCTTTAAAAATTTGCCTAGTACATGTTTATATTTTATTTGATCTACCCTTAAAATATTTGCAGTGAATTTAATATGACCTTATACATAGACTGCAGTATGTATACACACCGCTATGCGAGCAGGGTATAGCTGGGTTCGGCATCGGCCTGGCGAATGCGGGCGCTACGGCCATCGCGGAGATACAGTTCGCTGACTACATATTCCCAGCTTTCGACCAGGTATGGATCATCCTTACATTTTATCAAACAAATAACAATTTCTAGGAGAAGTACGGCAAGGACAGAGTATTCAACACACCGCTCTGCGAGTAGGGTATAGCTGGGTTCGGCATCGGCCTGGCGAATGCGGGCGCTACGGCCATCGCGGAGATACAGTTCGCTGACTACATATTCCCAGCTTTTGACCAGGTATGGATTATCCTTACATTATAACAAACAAAAACACAATTACTAGGAATAGTACGGCAAGGACAGAGTATTCAACACACCGCTCTGCGAGTAGGGTATAGCTGGGTTCGGCATCGGCCTGGCGAATGCGGGCGCTACGGCCATCGCGGAGATACAGTTCGCTGACTACATATTCCCAGCTTTCGACCAGGTATTAACCTTAGCCCCAAACTCCACAGAGAGGACAAGGAGAGGACATAAGACGTAGGGCATGACGCTTGACGTTTGACATCGCGACGTTTCCATACAAAATGTACGAAAAAGTATTGACAAAGGCACACACAAGCGTCGCCAAAGCGTCGCATCTACGACAGCTAGTGTCAAAAACTAAGAAGATTTGACGATCACTTGTCTGTCAACTGTCATTCTTATACGCCCTATGCCCTTCGTCTTTTTGGTGGAGTTTGCGGCTTAGTTATAACGAAAATGATACCTATACAAAGACAGAGTATTCAATACTCCGCTATGCGAGCAGGGTATAGCTGGGTTCGGCATCGGCCTGGCGAATGCGGGCGCTACGGCCATTGCGGAGATACAGTTCGCTGACTACATATTCCCAGCTTTTGACCAGGTATGGATTATCCTTACATTTTATCGAACAACAAAAACTATTTCTAGGAAAAGTATGGCAAGGACAGAGTATTCAACACGCCGCATATTCCCAGCTTTTGACCAGGTATTAACCTTAGTTATGACGAAAGTGATACCTATACATAGACTGCAGTATGTATACACGCCGCTATAACCATAACAGCCACAACAGTCCACTTGTGGACTTGGGCCTCCCCCTATCGGGGGGTATTGCCATACTCACCACGCTTGGCAGGCGGATTGGCGAGCGCAGTGCATGATGTTGCATTGACAGGGAACGCTGCTGCCCATTCACTGGATAATTATCCCTTAGTCGCTTTTTACGACACCCACGGGGAGGATTGGGGTGATGCTATTCTAAGCCGGCATCACACGGCTCTGTCTCGGCTATGTCTATACAGTCCGCTATGCGAGCAGGGTATAGCCGGGTTCGGCATCGGCCTGGCGAATGCGGGCGCTACGGCCATCGCGGAGATACAGTTCGCTGACTACATATTCCCAGCTTTCGACCAGGTATTAGACCTTATTATGACGACAATGATACCTATACATAGACTGCAGTATGTATACACAGCAGGGTATAGCTGGGTTTGGCATTGGCTTAGCGAATGCGGGCGCTACGGCCATCGCGGAGATACAGTTCGCTGACTACATATTCCCGGCTTTCGACCAGGTATGGATTATCCTTACATTATAACAAACAAAAAAACAATTTCTAGGAGAAGTATGACAAGGACAGAGTATTCAACACTCCGCTATGCGAGCAGGGTATAGCTGGGTTTGGCATCGGCCTGGCGAATGCGGGCGCTACGGCCATCGCGGAGATACAGTTCGCTGACTACATATTCCCAGCTTTCGACCAGGTATAGATCATCCTAACATTTTATTGAACAAAAAAGAAAACAATTTCTTGGAGAAGTAAGGCAAGTTGAATACTCTGTAGTATTCAACACTCCGCTATGCGAGCAGGGTATAGCTGGGTTTGGCATCGGCCTGGCGAATGCGGGCGCTACGGCCATCGCGGAGATACAGTTCGCTGACTACATATTCCCGGCTTTCGACCAGGTATGGATTATCCTTACATTATAACAAACAAAAAAACAATTTCTAGGAGAAGTATGACAAGGACAGAGTATTCAACACTCCGCTATGCGAGCAGGGTATAGCTGGGTTCGGCATCGGCCTGGCGAATGCGGGCGCTACGGCCATCGCGGAGATACAGTTCGCTGATTACATCTTCCCAGCTTTTGACCAGGTATGGATCATCCTTACATTTTATTAAACAAAAAAGAACTATTTCTAGAAGAAGTATGCCAAGGATAGAGTATTCAACACTCCGCTATGCGAGCAGGGTATAGCTGGGTTCACTCAGATTTGCCATAAATAAGGAAGAATTTTTCCATTGCAGATAGTAAACGAAGCGGCGAAAGCTCGCTACCGTTCAGGCGGTCAGTTCGATTGCGGCGGTCTGACGATCAGAACACCGTGCAGTGCTGTAGGGCACGGCGGACTCTACCACTCGCAGAGTCCTGAGGCATTCTTTGCACACGCACCTGGTATTAGGGTGAGCATTATGTAATGACCAGCAAAGCAAGCTAAATGACTTTAAGAGAGCTAAGTGACTATAAGCGAGATAAGTGACTATAAATGGCTAAGTGACTATAAGCGAGCTAAGTGACTATAAACGAGGTAAGTGACTATAAGCGAGCTAAGTGACTATAAGCGAGCTAAGTGACTATAAGCGAGCTAAGTGACTATAAGCACGCTAAGTGACTACCTCTATAAATGGCTAAGTGACTATAAGCACGCTAAGTGACTACCTCTATAAATGGCTAAGTGACTATAAGCACGCTAAGTGACTACCTCTATAAATGGCTAAGTGACTATAAGCGAGCTAAGTGACTATAAGCGAGCTAAGTGACTATAAGCGAGCTAAGTGACTATAAGCGAGCTAAGTGACTATAAGCGAGCTAAGTGACTATAAGCACACTAAGTGACTACCTCTATAAATGGCTAAGTGACTATAAGCGAGCTAAGTGACTATAAGCGAGCTAAGTGACTATAAGCGAGCTAAGTGACTATAAGCGAGCTAAGTGACTATAAGCGAGCTAAGTGACTATAACCGAGCTATCTGACTATAACAGAGCTATCTGACTATAACAGAGCTATCTGACTATAATCGAGCTACCTGACTATAACCAAGCTACATAGTAAACGAAGCGGCTAAAGCGCGCTACCGGTCGGGCGGTCAGTTCGACTGCGGCGGTCTGACGATCAGAACACCGTGCAGTGCTGTAGGGCACGGCGGACTCTACCACTCGCAGAGTCCGGAGGCTTTCTTCGCTCATGCGCCGGGAATCAAGGTAACATCATATACTTATTTACTACCCCCCGAAGTGTCCATATTGTGTAATACCAGAAAGAGGCAAGCTCCACAGAATAGACGGGAGACGCGAGGCGCAACATGACATCTGTCAGACAAGAGATCTTCAACCATTATCGATGGGTCGCGCGTCTAGTCTGACGTGTGTAGCTTTGTTTTCTTCTGTTTCATACAGTTTATATGGAAACGGTTTTAACCGTCGTGATGTCTCACGTTTGCTCTATGGAGCTTGTACCTAAGCATTGTGTAATGACTCGCAAAGCTTGCTACCGGTCGAGCGGTCAGTTCGACTGCGGCGGTCTGACGATCAGAACACCGTGCAGTGCTGTAGGGCACGGCGGACTCTACCACTCGCAGAGTCCTGAGGCGTTCTTCGCACACGCGCCGGGCATCAGGGTAAGGAGAAAGCTACACAGAATAAACGCGAGACGCAACGAGCAACATGACATCTGTCAGACAAGCGATCGTCAGCCGTTATCGATGGGACGCGGGTCTAAGGGTGAGAATCCACCAGAGCTGTGCGAGGAAAATGTGTCGTACGAGGATGCGTAGCTGTGCTGTGGAAATGTGTAGGGGTTTCCACCAGAGCTGTGCGAGTAAAATGTGTCGTACGAGGATGCGTAGCGGAGCTGTCAAAATGCGCATTAATGTGCGGAGCGAGGATGCGTTGCGAAGCTGTGAAATGTGTGAGCGGGGGGAATGCGATGTAGTGGAAACCTCGCAACACATTTCTCGCAACGCATTCCTCGCAACGCATTCCTCGCTCGCTACACATTCCTCGCACACATTTCTCGCTTGTTTTGTATGTAGAAGGCCTCGCTTCGCTCAACCCTATTCCACCAGAGCTGAGCTGAGCGAGGCTAGGAAAATGAAGTGATTCTATTGGTGGATTTTTTCCACGCTCACCGCCTCGCTACCTCGCACAGCTCTGGTGGATTCTCACCCTAACTTGAGTAGCTTTGTTTCTTTTGTTTCATACAGTTTATATGGGAACGGTTTCAAACGTCGCGACGATCATTTGTTTGAGAGATGCTATCTTACGTCTCACTTCTACTCTATGGAGCTTGTGCCTTGGCCTTGTGTAATGACGAGTAAAGCCTATAACCGAACTACCTAACTGTAAGCGAGCTACCTAGTAAACGAAGCGGCGAAAGCTTGCTACCGGTCAGGCGGTCAGTTCGACTGCGGCGGTCTGACGATCAGAACACCGTGCAGTGCTGTAGGGCACGGCGGACTCTACCACTCGCAGAGTCCTGAGGCGTTCTTCGCACACGCACCGGGCATCAGGGTGAGAACTGTGTCATGACAAGCAAAGCGAGCTAAGTGACTATAAGCGAGCTAAGTGACTATAAGCGAGCTAAGTTACTATAAGCGAGCTAAGTGACTATAAGCGAGCTAAGTGACTATAAGCGAGCTAAGTGACTACAAGCTAGCTAAGTGACTATAAGCGAGCTAAGTGACTATAAGCGCGCTAAGTGACTATAAGCAAGCTAAGTGACTATAAGCGAGCTACCTAACTAACCGAGCTACCTGACTATTAGCGAGCTAACTGACTATAAGCGAGCTAAGTGACTATAAGCAAGCTAAGTTACTATAAGCGCATTAAGTGACTATAAGCGAGCTAAGTGACTATAAGCGAGCTAAGTGACTATAAGCGCGCTAAGTCACTATAAGCGAGCTAAGTGACTATAAGCGAGCTAAGTGACTATAAGCGAGCTAAGTTACTATAAGCGAGCTAAGTGACTATAAGCGAGCTAAGTGACTATAAGCGAGCTAAGTGACTACAAGCTAGCTAAGTGACTATAAGCGAGCTAAGTGACTATAAGCGCGCTAAGTGACTATAAGCAAGCTAAGTGACTATAAGCGAGCTACCTAACTAACCGAGCTACCTGACTATTAGCGAGCTAACTGACTATAAGCGAGCTAAGTGACTATAAGCAAGCTAAGTTACTATAAGCGCATTAAGTGACTATAAGCGAGCTAAGTGACTATAAGCGAGCTAAGTGACTATAAGCGCGCTAAGTCACTATAAGCGAGCTAAGTGACTATAAGCGAGCTAAGTGACTATAAGCGAGCTAAGTTACTATAAGCGAGCTAAGTTACTATAAGCGAGCTGAGTGACTATAAGCGAACTAAGTGACTATAAGCGAGCTAAATGACTATAAGCGAGCTAAGTGACTATGAGCGAGCTAAGTGACTATAAGCGAGATAAGTGACTATAAATGGCTAAGTGACTATAAGCGAGTTAAGTGACTATAAGCGAGCTAAGTGACTATAAGCGAGCTAAGTGACTATAAGCGAGCTACTGGACTATTAGCGAGCTACCAGAATATACGAACTACCTGACTATACTACTAGCGACTATAGTACTGTCATTCGAATAGGCCATATTTGACAACTGGCAAACCCATACTAGGATGAATAAAGAACTATAGACCTTATGTCATAGCATTAACATGATTTTGACCGCTGTCAAATATGGCTTATTCGAATGACGGTCCTATAATGACTCGCAAAGCGCGCTACCGGTCAGGCGGTCAGTTCGACTGCGGCGGTCTGACGATCAGAACACCGTGCAGTGCTGTAGGGCACGGCGGACTCTACCACTCGCAGAGTCCGGAGGCATTCTTCGCACATGCACCGGGAATCAGGGTGAGCATTATGTTATGATGAGCAAAGAGAGCTAAGTGACTATAAGCGCGCTAAGTGATTATAAGCGAGCTAAGTTACTATAAGCGAGCTAAGTGACTATAAGCGAGCTACCTGACTATTAGCAAGCCACCAGACTATAAGCTAGCTACTTGACTATAAGCAAGCTACCTTACTATAAGCGAGCTACCTGAAAATAAGCAAGCCACCTGACTATAAGCAAGCTACTGACTTTAAGGACACCTAACAGCGTCTAATGACGAACAAAGCAAGCTACCAGACTATTAGTAAGACACTTGACTATAAGCGAGCTACTTAGTAAACGAAGCGGCGAAAGCGCGCTACCGGTCGGGCGGTCAGTTCGACTGCGGCGGTCTGACGATCAGAACACCGTGCAGTGCTGTAGGGCACGGCGGACTCTACCACTCGCAGAGTCCGGAGGCGTTCTTCGCACACGCGCCGGGAATCAGGGTGAGCATTGTGTTCTAATGACAAGCAAAGCGAGCTAAGTGACTATGAGCGAGCTAAGTGACTATAAGCGAGCTACCTGACAACACGCGAGCTACCGGCCTTTAAGCGAGCTACCTAACTATTAACAAACTACTGACTATAAGCGCGCTAAGTGACTATTAACAAGCCACCTGACTGTAACCAAGCTACCATAGTATAAGCAAACTACCTTAGCAAGCCACTTGACTATAACTGAGCTATTTAGTAAACGGCGGCGGTTTGAGAATAAGGACACCTTGCAGTGCTGTAGGGCACGGCGGACTCTACCACTCGCAGAGTCCGGAGGCATTCTTTGCACATGCGCCGGGAATCAGGGTGAGCATTGTGTAATGACGAGCAAAGCGAGCTAAGTGACTATAAGCGCGCTTAGTGACTATAAGCGAGCTAAGTGACTATAAGCGAGCTAAGTGACGATAAGCAAGCTAAGTGACTATAAGCAAGCTAAGTTACTATAAGCGCATTAAGTGACTATAAGCGAGCTGAGTGACTATAAGCGAGCTAAGTGACTATAAGCGAGCTAAGTGACTATAAGCGAGCTAAGTGACTATAAGCGAGCTAAGTCACTATAAGCGAGCTAAGTGACTATAAGCGCGCTTAGTGACTATTAGCGCACTTAATGACTATATGCGCACTAAATGATTATAAGCGCGTTTAGTGACTATGGGCGAGCAGTACCTGACTTGACCTGACCTGACTAAAGCAGCGAAAGTTTGCCAACGCTCAGGCGGTCAGTTCGACTGCGGCGGTCTGACGATCAGAACACCGTGCAGTGCTGTAGGGCACGGCGGACTCTACCACTCGCAGAGTCCGGAGGCATTCTTCGCACATGCACCGGGAATCAGGGTGAGCATTATGTTATGATGAGCAAAGAGAGCTAAGTGACTATAAGCGCGCTAAGTGATTATAAGCGAGCTAAGTTACTATAAGCGAGCTAAGTGACTATAAGCGAGCTACCTGACTATTAGCAAGCCACCAGACTATAAGCTAGCTACTTGACTATAAGCAAGCTACCTTACTATAAGCGAGCTACCTGAAAATAAGCAAGCCACCTGACTATAAGCAAGCTACTGACTTTAAGGACACCTAACAGCGTCTAATGACGAACAAAGCAAGCTACCAGACTATTAGTAAGACACTTGACTATAAGCGAGCTACTTAGTAAACGAAGCGGCGAAAGCGCGCTACCGGTCGGGCGGTCAGTTCGACTGCGGCGGTCTGACGATCAGAACACCGTGCAGTGCTGTAGGGCACGGCGGACTCTACCACTCGCAGAGTCCGGAGGCGTTCTTCGCACACGCGCCGGGCATCAGGGTGAGCATTGCGTAATGACAAGCAAAGTGAGCTAAGTGACTATAAGCGAGCTAAGTCACTATAAGCGAGCTAAGTCACTATAAGCGAGCTAAGTGACTATAAGCGAGCTAAGTGACTATGAGCGAGCTAAGTGACTATGAGCGAACTAAGTGACTATGAGCGAGCTAAGTGACTATAAGCGAGCTAAGTGACTATAAGCAAGCTAAGTTACTATTAGCGCATTAAGTGACTATAAGCGAGCTACCTGAAAATAAGCTAGCCACCTGACTATAAGCAAGCCACTGACTTTAAACAGCGTCTAATGACGAACAAAGCAAGCTACCAGACTATTAGTAAGACACTTGACTATAAGCAAGCTACTTAGTAAACGAAGCTTCGAAAGCGCGCTACCGGTCGGGCGGTCAGTTCGACTGCGGCGGTCTGACGATCAGAACACCGTGCAGTGCTGTAGGGCACGGCGGACTCTACCACTCGCAGAGTCCGGAGGCGTTCTTCGCACATGCACCGGGCATCAGGGTAACATCATATACTTATTTCCTACCCCCTGAAGTGTCCATATTGTGTAATACCAGAAAGAGGCAAGCTCCACAGAATAGACGCGAGACGCGAGGCGCAACATGACATCTGTCAGACAAGAGATCGTCAACCGTTATCGATGGGTCGTGCGTCTAGTCTGACGTGTGTAGCTTTGTTTTCTTCTGGTTCATACAGTTTATATGGGAACGGTTTCAAGTGCCGCGATGTCCCACGTCTTACGCGTCCGACGATCATTTGTTTGAGAGATGCTATCTTACGTCTCACCTCTACTCTATGGAGCTTGTGCCTTGGCATTGTGTAATGACGAGCAAAGCCTTTTACCAAGCTACCTTACTATAACCGAGCTACTTAGTAAACGAAGCTTCGAAAGCGCGCTACCGGTCGGGCGGTCAGTTCGACTGCGGCGGCCTGACGATCAGAACACCGTGCAGTGCTGTAGGGCACGGCGGACTCTACCACTCGCAGAGTCCTGAGGCTTTCTTCGCTCATGCGCCGGGAATCAGGGTGAGCATTGTGTAATGACGAACAAAGCGAGCTAAGTGACTATAAGCGAACTAAGTGACTATAAGCGAGCTAAGTGACTATAAGCGAGCTAAGTGACTATAAGTGAGCTAAGTGACTATAAGCGAGCTAAGTTACTATAAGCGAGCTAAGTGACTATAAGCGAGCTAAGTTACTATAAGCGAGCTAAGTTACTATAAGCGAGCTAAGTTACTATAAGCGAGCTAAGTTACTATAAGCGAGCTAAGTGACTATAAGCGAGCTAAGTGACTATAAGCGAGCTAAGTTACTATAAGCGAGCTAAGTTACTATAAGCGAGCTAAGTTACTATAAGCGAGCTAAGTGACTATAAGCGAGCTAAGTGACTATAAGCGAGCTAAGTGACTAAGCGAGCTAAGTGACTAAGCGAGCTAAGTGACTATAACCAAGCTACTTAGTAAACGAAGCGGCGAAAGCGCGCTACCGGTCGGGCGGTCAGTTCGACTGCGGCGGTCTGACGATCAGAACACCGTGCAGTGCTGTAGGGCACGGCGGACTCTACCACTCGCAGAGTCCGGAGGCTTTCTTTGCACATGCTCCGGGAATCAGGGTAAGCCTTAGAGTACTATAGAGTGCGCCTAAAAAGTTAGAACGGTTGGCAGTTGCTAGCACACAACCTCTCTGTCTGTAAGTAGCAAAATGCCTGTGAGAGCTCTATTGAACCTCTATTACTTCTCATACATTTGTCGTCGGTATCTAAGAAGCTACCGGTCAGGCGGTCAGTTTGACTGCGGCGGTCTGACGATCAGAACACCGTGCAGTGCTGTAGGGCACGGCGGACTCTACCACTCGCAGAGTCCGGAGGCTTTCTTTGCACATGCACCGGGAATCAGGGTGAGCATTGTGTAATGATGAGTAAAGCAACCTAAGTGACTGTAAGCGAGCTAAGAGACTATGAGCGAGCTAAATGATTATAAGCGAGCTAAGTTACTTTAAGCGCGCTAAGTGACTATAAGCGAGCTAAGTGACTATAAGCGAGCTAAGTGACTATAAGCGAGCTACCCTACCTGACTACAAGCGAGCTACCCTAGCGAGCTACCTGACTAAAAGCGACCTAAGTGACTATAAGCGACCTAAGTGACTGTAAGCGAGCTAAGAGACTATGAGCGAGCTAAATGATTATAAGCGAGCTAAGTGACTTTAAGCGCGCTAAGTGACTATAAGCGAGCTAAGTGACTATAAGCGAGCTAAGTGACTATAAGCGAGCTACCCTACCTGACTACAAGCGAGCTACCCTAGCGAGCTACCTGACTAAAAGCGACCTAAGTGACTATAAGCGACCTAAGTGACTATAAGCAAGCTACCCTACCTGACTACAAGCGAGCTACCTGACTATTAGCAAGCCACTTGACTATAACCGAGCTACTTAGTAAACGAAGCTATTAAAGCGCGCTACCGGTCGGGCGGTCAGTTCGACTGCGGCGGTCTGACGATCAGAACACCGTGCAGTGCTGTAGGGCACGGCGGACTCTACCACTCGCAGAGTCCGGAGGCATTCTTCGCACACGCACCGGGCATCAGGGTAAGCCTTAGAGTACTATAGAGTGCGCCTAAAAAGTTAGAACGGTTGGCAGTTGCTAGCACACAACCTCTCTGCCTGTAAGTAGCAAAATGCCTGCGAGAGCACTATTGAACCTCTATTACTTCTCATACATTTGTCGTCGGTATCTAAGAAGCTACCGATCAGGTGGGCAGTTCGACTGCGGCGGTCTGACGATCAGAACACCGTGCAGTGCTGTAGGGCACGGCGGACTCTACCACTCGCAGAGTCCTGAGGCGTTCTTCGCACACGCGCCGGGCATCAGGGTAAGCCTTAGAGTACTATAGAGTGCGCCTAATAAGTTAGAACGAACGGTTGGCAGTTGCTAGCACACAACCTCTCTGTCTGTAAGTAGCAAAATGCCTGTGAGAGCACTATTGAACCTCTATAACTTCTCATACATTTGTCGTCTGTATCTAAGAAGCTACCGATCAGGTGGGCAGTTTGACTGCGGCGGTCTGACGATCAGAACACCGTGCAGTGCTGTAGGGCACGGCGGACTCTACCACTCCCAGAGTCCTGAGGCATTCTTCGCACACGCGCCGGGCATCAGGGTGAGGAATTGTGAAACGGCGAGCGAGCTGTAGTTAGGTGCTAGGTGCTAGCAAACTCTGGTCTTAGTTTTGTTCAATTTGCGTTTGCCCCGTGGGTTGACACGACAAGAAGGACACAATACATTGGTGTAGCTTGTGAACTACTCTTAAATAGATTTTCAATAATTTTAATGTAAAACCACGAGCTTGCTTTGCTCGCGATAGGGATTGTATTGCTGTATCGCTGTATAGCACTGACACACTTATTTTAACGTACAAACACAAGCTCGGTTCACTCTCAAAAAGTATTCTTGTACTTTTGGTAGACTATGGTTTAGTGACACAGTCACATTACACTACATGTGAAATTGCAAGATCGCTTCGATCGTATTATAGGTTATGTAGTTTGGTGCATTGTACAGCAACTGCCTCACTTCTTTAAATTTTCGTGATTTGGCTGTTAGTGTTCGTGAATAATAAACTATCTAGTTTTTTTTATTGGATAGTATTAGTATACTATTAGAGTCTCAGGCTGAAACAGTGCTTTCTTTTTTTTACCCACGACGGAACGGAGACAGTATATTATGCGTTTGGGGTGGGAGAATGTGTGTTTGTGCAAACCTATGTTGCTAATTATCTCCAAAACCACTAGTCTGATTTTGAAGCGGTTTTCAGTGAAAGATGAAGATTTAACTAGGGAATGTTCTTAGCTAGATGTTACGCTAACAACCCACCAGGGGGCGCTGCAGTAAACTGTCGTGGGCTTTTTCAATTTATATTTTCTACTTATCTTTCCAGGTAGTAGTCCCCCGCGGTCCGATCGCAGCTAAGGGTCTCCTCTTATCATGCATTCGTTCACGCGATCCCTGCGTGTTCCTCGAGCCCAAGATCCTGTACCGCTCGGCCGCTGAAGAGGTGCCGAAGGAAGACTATACACTGCCTTTGGAGAAGGCGGAGATATTGAGGGAAGGTAAGAATGTCATGACCTGCAGCAATCAATTCTACTATTCAATTCTACCAGTGGTTGTCGTAAAAGGTGACTAAGGGACTCGAGGACTTCTTGTGTAATTACGATTTTAGTCGACAGCCTGACAACCTGTCATTATAGTATTACAAAATGGTCCCCTGCGTGTTCCTCGAGCCCAAGATCCTGTACCGCTCGGCTGCTGAAGAGGTGCCGAAGGAAGACTACACACTGCCTTTGGAGAAGGCGGAAGTATTGAGGGAAAGTGAGAAAATTACCTGCAACTACCAATTCTACTACTCAATTCTACCAGTGGGTGTGACTTGTGGGCTTCTTATGTATCACAATTTTAGGCGACAGCCTGACAACCTGTCATTATAGTAATACAAAATGGTTCCTTGCGTGTTCCTCGAGCCCAAGATCCTGTACCGCTCGGCCGCTGAGGAGGTGCCAAAGGAAGACTACACACTGCCTTTGGAGAAGGCGGAAATATTGAGGGAAGGTAAGAATATGAGCTGTAACTACCAGTAAGGTATCGTGTGATGCCGGTTTAAGAAAGCATCACCCCAATTGTACCAGTGCGCGATCCCTGCGTGTTCCTCGAGCCCAAGATCCTGTACCGCTCGGCCGCTGAAGAGGTGCCGAAGGAAGACTACACACTGCCTTTGGAGAAGGCGGAAATATTGAGGGAAGGTGAGAATATGAGCTACAACTACCAGTGAGGTATCGTGTGATGCCGATTTATAATAGCGTCATCCCAATTCTACCCGTGGGCGATCCTTGCGTATTTCTCGAGCCCAAGATCCTGTACCGCTCGGCCGCTGAAGAGGTGCCTAAGGAAGACTACACACTGCCTTTGGAGAAGGCAGAGATATTGAGGGAAGGTGAGAATATGACCTGCAACTACTAGTAAGGTATCGTGTGATGCCGGTTTAAGAAAGCATCACCCCAATTGTACCAGTGCGCGATCCCTGCGTGTTCCTCGAGCCCAAGATCCTGTACCGTTCAGCTGCTGAGGAGGTGCCCAAGGAAGACTACACACTGCCTTTGGAGAAGGCGGAAGTATTGAGGGAAGGTGAGAACATGATCAAGATAAGTAATAGAAAATTTTCCTGAAATAGCATTTTTACGCCTGTAGTCGCTCTGCCTGCCTCGCAAGAGATAAAGGCGTGATATTTTGTGTGTCTGTATTTGTGCTCCTGTCGTGCATCCGTTCACGCGATCCCTGCGTGTTCCTCGAGCCCAAGATCCTGTACCGATCAGCTGCTGAAGAAGTGCCGAAGGAAGACTACACACTGCCTTTGGAGAAAGCGGAAATATTGAGGGAAGGTGAGAATATGAGCTGCATCTACCAATTCTGCTATCCAATTCTACCAGTGGGTGTCGTAAAAGGTGACTAAAGCCTCGAGGGCTTCTTGTGTATTATAATTTTAAGCGACAGCCTGACAACCTGTCATTATAGTTATACAAGATTTTCCTGAAATGGTCCTGAAATGTGTATGGTCCTTAAATATTGAGGAAAGGTGAGAATATGAGCTGCAGCTAGCAGTACGATAAGACTACGAGCTCGCTCTGCTGACCATACTTGTAAAGAAGAGTGAAAAGCTGAGCTCGCTTCGCTCGCCGAACTTGTAAGCCGCGCTTGCTCCGCTAGTCCGCTAGGACTTTGTCCCCAATTAATACCTGACTTCAAAGTTGCGTTTAATTTGCAGGTGACGCGGCGACGCTGATAGGCTGGGGCACGCAGGTCCACGTACTACTGGAAGTTGCTCAGATGGCTCAGGAGAAACTGGGCGTGAACTGCGAGGTCATCGACCTGCAGTCCATCCTGCCCTGGGACGAGGAAACTGTCTGCAATGTGAGTGAAGGCTTCTTTCTTCGTGTGGGACACCGAGTCGTTCAACGGCCCGATGAACCCTGGTGTCAGAGTTTTTCAACCGCCTACTGCAAGTAGCAGGCCTCTGACGTGGTTGTGTAACGACCGCCATCATAGACAAAACCGGAACTGACGGCTTAACGTGCCCATCTAAAGCACGGAACCGTCATGCTTTTTGGACAATCAGGTTCAGCCTGCAATTTCCTAACCAGACTGGGAACAAATATATAACTTTGTGTTGTGAGTGACCCCACCGGGAATTGAACCCGGAACCTTCTGCATGGTAGCTGTAGTCATACTAACCACTGCGCCACATCGGCTGTCAAGTAAAGGCTGATAATTATCACAGTATAAAGAAATGGGGGAAGTAGGTGCATAGTAAGTAAAAACTGATATCATAGCAAGGGCCGAAACAGGTCAGTGAAGTCAGTAAAAGTCAGTATTTTTGTACCTGGTCAGTAAAAGTCAGTATTTTCGAAAATCGGTCAGTATTGTCAGTATTTTTCCATGTTGGCCAACATAAATTTTGAATTTTTAGTATTTTCTCTAACATGCTAGGAAATATGTTAACTTTTACATAGGTAATTTAATTAATTTCAAAATAGTTATAGAATCTCAAAAGAACGGAACATAATTTTGCATGGAAAGTTGATATGAAATAACTAAAGACAAGGCTGTATGATTTTATATACCCTTGCCTATCTAGAATGGGCCAATAGGATAAAAAAAAACTGTGCCTTGCATAAGGCCTATTTACTAAAAAATGCACAATTCGTGGGAAAAACTGGGAAATCGTAAAAAGATATCATGATTGTGGCTGTTGTATTGTAGTCGTTTTTGTTTAAAACGGATTAAAATGAGTACCTACAGATGAGTGAGAGTTTTAACGAAATGGGTTGCATGGCGCCAAATATAAGTGCTGAAGGAAAACATTTTTATAAAGTATATACTTAGTTTTTTATTTCCTAGCATTTGTGAGAAAAGCACTAGGTATGTAAGCCTCGGGGAAAATGACTTTGCTTGAGCCGCAGACGAGTACTTCAAACTCCTCGTCCAGCAAAGCCTTTCCTGGCCTCGACAACAAAGTACTACTTATTTCACTAAATTCACCAGAAAAACGGGTTGAAAATGGTCAGTATTTGGTCAGTATTTTTGAATTTTGGGTCAGTAAAATCAGTATTTTCGACCATGGAACTTGTTTCGGCCCCTGTCATAGTATAAAGAAAGGGGGGAAGTAGGTCCACGTTTTGTTGGAAGTGGCTCAGATGGCTCAAGACAAACTGGGCGTTCAGTGCGAGGTCATCGACCTGCAGTCCATCCTGCCCTGGGACGAGGAGACTGTCTGCAATGTGAGTAAAGGCTGATATCATAGTATAAAGAAAGGAAGTAGGTGCAAAGTAAGGCAAAACTGATAACATAGTTAAAGGGGGAAGTAGATCCACGTTTTACTAGAAGTGGCTCAGATGGCTCAGGAGAAACTGGGCGTGCAGTGCGAGGTCATCGACCAGCAGTCCATCCTGCCCTGGGACGAGGAAACTGTCTGCAATGTGAGTATCTGCTTCCTGCTTGTACAAGGCAGAGCTATAAATAAATAATAAATACAGGGTGTAAGGGAGGGACAGCCCTCCGAATACTGACAGGGTGCATTCAGACCATGAAACTGAACAACTTCCCATAGAAATAAACAGGTAACGTAAAAAAGTTTTTGACTTCCCCTAGTAAATGCAGTCAGTTGATCGTGATTTTGTATGGGAATTCGAATTTTTTTTTTCGTTTCCTGAAATTCGTCGGGACGTCAACCCTCTTTGGGAATGCTATTGTAGGTGGTATCACCGCCACCGTGCGATTGCCATAGTCGGCAGCCATTGGGTCGGTCGATGTCAAAAACTCTACGTTGTCGCTTTTTACGAAACACCCTAAGTGAACTAGGGGTGGCAGTATTCTTAGCCGCTACCACACATGGGCTGGGGCACGCAAGTCCACGTATTGTTGGAACTTAGAGTATATAGTACCCAGTAGTGTTGGAAGTGGCTCAGATGGCTCAGGAGAAACTGGGCGTGCAGTGCGAGGTCATCGACCAGCAGTCCATCCTGCCCTGGGACGAGGAAACTGTCTGCAATGTGAGTAAAGGCTGATATCATAGTATAAAAAAAGGGGAGAAGGTATAATGTAAGTCAAAACTGATATCATAGTATAAAGAAAGGGGGGAAGTAGTTGCATGTTTTGTTGGAAGTGGCTCAGATGGCTCAGGAGAAACTGGGCGTGCAGTGCGAGGTCATCGACCTGCAGTCCATCCTGCCCTGGGACGAGGAAACTGTCTGCAATGTGAGTATCTGCTTCCTGCCGTTATCCGAAATCCGTTGCGGTCGGCGCAACATGTTTTGTAAGAACGCAAAATCAGGTAGCAAAAGGATGGAAGGAAGGATTTGGCGATGTTTTATGACCGGCCGCCTGCCTGACGTCAACCGTCTTTGGGAATGCTATTGTAGGAGATATCACCACCACCATGCGGTTGACCATTATAGTCGACGTATATTCAGCCGAAGTCAATAACTCTACGATTACGAAACACCCTGAGTGAACTAGGGGTGGCAGTATTCTTAGCCGCTACCACTCATTGGTTGGGAAACCCAGGTCCATGTATTGTTGGAAGTAGCTCAGATGGCTCAAGACAAACTGGGCGTGCAGTGCGAGGTCATCGACCTGCAGTCCATCCTGCCCTGGGACGAGGAGACTGTCTGCAATGTGAGTGAAGGCTGATATCATAGTATAAAGAAAGGGGGGAAGTAGGTGCAATGTAAATAAACACTGATATCACAGTATAAAGAAAGGGGGAAGTAGGTGAAATTTGGGTGAAATGTAAGTAAAGGCTGATCATAGTATAAAGAAAGGGGGGAAGTAGGTACATGTTTTGTTGGAAGTGGCTCAGATGGCTCAGGAGAAACTGGGCGTGCAGTGCGAGGTCATCGACCTGCAGTCCATCCTGCCCTGGGACGAGGAGACTGTCTGCAATGTGAGTAAATGCTGATATCATAGTATAAAGAAAGGGGGGAAGTAGGTGCAATGTAAGTAAAAACTGATATCATAGTATAAAGAAAGGGGAGTAGGTGCAATGTAAGTAAAAACTGATATCATAGTATAAAGAAAGGGGGGAAGTAGGTCCATGTTTTACTGGAAGTGGCTCAGATGGCTCAGGACAAACTGGGCGTGCAGTGCGAGGTCATCGACCTGCAGTCCATCCTGCCCTGGGACGAGGAAACTGTCTGCAATGTAAGTATCTGCTTCCTCTGCCCTTATCCCAAATCTGTTGGGGTCGGCGCTTGTAAAACACAAATTATCAGGTAGTAGGTTTTGACAATGTTTAACTCGCGGCCGCCTGCCTGACGTCAACCGTCTTTGGGAATGCTATTGTAGGTGGTATCACCGCCACCATGCGGTTGACCATAGTCGACAGATATTCAGTTGAGGTCAAAAACACCCTGCGTGGACAAGGGGTAGCGGTATCGCTAGCCGCCACCACTAAAGCAATCATTATCTGCCTACGTTGACTGGCGGTATGAGTCTCTGTTAGGAAGTATGATGAATTATTTGTGTAATTAAAAGTTTGTGAGGTTGTTCCCAGTTTGATAAGATTATTTATTTTTATTTAATGTTGTTAATATTTCCAGTCGGTGAAGAAAACCGGTCGCTGCCTGGTTGCGCACGAGGCGCCGCTCACGTCAGGATTCGGTGCTGAAATCGCTGCTACAGTTCAGGTATAATTTATTGTTTGATGAAATATTGAAATCGCTTTGCTTAATCGACGCATTTCGTCCCTTAGTTTTTATAATTAGATTACTTTGGATAGTATACGCTAGGTTTTCCAAAACTCCACAGACGCCATCTTTGATTGGCCGCCATTTTTGACAGCTATTACGGCGGCTATCATGGTCTTTTGACCTTCCGTCCCTTAATTTCTAAATAAGGTATCGAGCTCGTTCGTTTGTACTGTCAAGTATAACTTTTAAGAGCATGTCTTCGTCGCACGAGTAAAAATAACTTCTGACAGATTAATTAACACTATGTATTGGGATTTTTAATGCACTTACCGTGCTATAATAGTCTCATAAATGAAATTGTGAAATTGAAAACATTATCATGGCGTCGTCGCTTAGAGACGAGCATCAAGAGATTAAAAAAATTTGCAGGCACTGGTGCATCGATAGCTCAGTGGCAGAGCGGTGGGGCGTTGCCCCATGCGGCCCGAGTTCGAGCCGCGGTCGTTGCATGACAATATTTTCAATTTCTTATTTTCATTTATGATAAACACTTATTTATTTTGTCCCCCAGGAGCAATGTTTCCTGCACCTGGAGGCGCCGGTAGCGCGCGCGGCGGGGTGGGACGCGCCCTTCCCGCACGTGTTCGAGCCCTTCTACCTGCCCGACAAGTGGCGCTGCTACCAGATGCTACACGACCTCTTGCACTACTGATGCCCTTATACTGCGTCACTCCCTGAATGTACCTATCATCTCTGTTAATAATGTATCATCTATTGATTTTGTTTTAATATTATGTACCTATGTTTTGTACTTAGAATAAAATTTTCTTACCTACTTTAAATCTATTGTTTAATTTAAATTAAGAATTTCAATGGATCGATCGTCTAACTGGAGCCGAACATAACTGTACCACCCCAGTCCATTATATCAAAGAACCATCACAAATTAGGAAAACGGCGCGCGGGCGCCTTTACCAGATGGCTCACTCAGTACTAGCGTCGATTTTGACGCTTACTGACGAAAACTAAAAAAAAACAGAATCTCAGGGGAAGTCACTATGTAACAAGTGCCAATCGCGAAAATCCGGAATAGGGCCGAGTTAGGGCTTGACTATCGGACGTTTTTTCAATTCCGGAAAGTTTCGATATTCACTTCTCCAGTTCCGGAATTCCGGAACTCCGGAATTAGGAGCTCAAATTTTCAAAATTATATAGAATGGCTTTGTCGTGCAGTAAAACAACGCGGGGCGCCCTGTAAGACCACGAGAAAGCGGCGCACAATAGTCCATATTCGGTCTTTATCCCTTGCGGGGATAGGCAGAGCGACAACGGCCGTAAAAATACGGTCGTTATCGCCACGTCTGATAAATATCTTTGAGGGTCGTTTTAGCTATTGTCGTGTATCGCTATAGTGACAGGTTGTCAGCCTGTCGCCTAAAATTGCAATACACATGAAACCCTCTAGTCCTTTAGCCGCTTCTTACAACTAGAGATGGGTAATGGGTTAAAACCCATTTCACCCATTTGGGTTAAAACCAGGTTAAAACCCAAATCACCTAGTTTTGACCCATTATAACCCATTTTTGTGGGTGAAAATGTTCAATAGTGATAAAAACATAAAATAAGTAAATTAAAACCCTAGGTCTAGTGAAAATATTCGTGCTAGCTTGTGAAATGAAAACCAAAACCACTCATTCAGCTTAAAAACCAACATGTTAGATTAAAATCACTTATATTCTAAGAAAACTAGCAAAATGACCACGACTTTTGAAATAACTTTACGGGACCTATGTGAATCTGTTTGGACACCTTATAAGAAAGTCTGTGATTATCTTAAGTGGGAGAGCCAAGATATGATGACGTCATCTAAAGGTCCGTGAAGATAGAGTACAATATTTACTGACGAAATGTAAATAGAGCAAAAAGTGACTGAGGAGGCACCATCTACATCAGCGAGAATTGTAGCCGAAAAATTAAAAATATTTACGTCAAAGCCAAAAATTATATTTCAAGGTTAAGGCTTGAAATGTTGTGTAAAATTATCCTCTTTTCGTACGTTAGACTAAATGAAATACGATACCAAGGAAGATGCCGTAAACTCTACACGAAAACTTCAAAAATAATTCAGTAGCAAAAATACCGTTTTGAAACCAAGCAAAATAGCCCTCCGAATTTCCACAAGCTCAAAATATTGCTATTTTTAGGTTCTATGCTCAAAATAGAACAATATGAACACAGAAAAAGTAGTAAACTTTTATAACTTTCAAACAAAAATGGGCAACAAACAAAAAGTAGAAAACGAAATTAGTAGAAACGAAACGGTCATGTGGTGAGCCGGCAAAATTATAAGAAAAATCGGCTTTAATGGCGTTTCCTTAGAAAATTATACTATAGATTATAAAATACATTAACTTTTTAATAAAATGCTAACAAAATGTAACAGGTTGTAAGGCTATTAATACGATTTTTTTTTTATGTTCTAGGTACTTTGTCTCTCTATACCTGGGACACAACAGTAAAATAAACAATAACAAACTTACCGGGGTTGTAGTCCAAGGAAATGATTCCTATTTCTCTATTTCTATTTCAGCCTGTTGCAGTCCACTGCTGGACGTAGGCCCCAGGGAACGCCATAAGGCACGATCTCCCGTTTTTGCCATCCAGTCGCTACCAGCCGCCTTTTTTAAGTCATCGGTCCATCTGGCCGGAGGGCGTCCAACGCTACGCTTGCCGAGGCGTGGCCTCCACTCGAGAACTCGCTTACTCCACCGTCCGTCGGTTCTACGACAAATGTGGCCCACTGCCACTTCAGGTTGCTACACTTCCAGACTATGTCCGTCACTTTGGTCTTCTTTCGGATGGCCTCATTCCGGACTCTTTCCGTTATAGAGATACCAAGCAAAGACCTTTCCATAGCTCTCTGAGTGACATGTAGCCGGTGGGTCAGTTTTACTGTCAAGTTCCACGTCTCGGCTCCGTAGGTCATGACTGGTAGGACGCAGTGATCGATCACCTTGGTCTTGAGGCATTGTGGCAAAGATGATTCGAGGATGTGACGCAGCTTTTCAAATGCTACCCAGCCAAGCTGCACTCTTCTGGTGATTTCAGCCTCAAAGTTGTTTCTTCCCATCTGCAAAGTTTGCCCAAGGTACACATATTTCAGGACAACTTCAAGGACTACACCTTCGACGGAGACGGGCTCGGGGATTATGTGTTGATTGAACATGACCTTCGTCTTATCCAAGTTCATCCCAAGTCCAACACGTCTCGAGACAGAGCTAAGACTAGATAGCATTTTTTGCAGGTCCTGCAGCGATTCGGCCATTATGACTATGTCGTCGGCAAAGCGGAGATGGGTGAGATTTTCGCCGTTGACGTTGATGCCCAGTCCATCCCACTCTAGCGTTTTGAAGACATCCTCCAATGCGTTGGTAAAGAGTTTTGGGGATATAACGTCACCACGGAGCAGTTGGATGGGTCTTGTATTATGGTTTTGTACTTGAACGGACATCGAAGCCATTTGATAAAGGCTTCTAAGCACCTCCACATACCGCCAGTCGACTTGACACCGCTGCAAGGACTCCAAAACAGCCCAGGTTTCGAAAGAGTCGAAGGCTTTTCGTAGTCCACAAAAGCCATACACGGTGGTTGGTTGTACTCCTCTGTCTTCTGTATAACCTGTCTTACAGTATGGATGTGGTCCACGGTACTGAAGCCCTTACGAAACCCGCCCTGTTCCGGTGGCTGAAAGGCGTCAAATCTTGATGCCAGACGATTCGTGATGACTCTCGAGAACAGCTTATAGACGTGGCTCAGAAGTGTGATCGGCCTATAGTTTTTGAGAAGCGTTTTGTCACCTTTTTTGAAGAACAATGCCACTACACCTCTGCTCCACGCCTTCGGGGTTGTCCCATTGGCTATCACAGAGTTGAAAAGCCTTTTCATTCAGCTCCTCGAGGACAGGTTTTCCACCGGCCTTAAGTAGCTCAGAGGCCACTCGGTCTTCCCCGGGAGCCTTCCCATTCTTAAGCTGTCTGAGATCCGCCCCAATTTCGTCTATTTCTACGTCCGGGAGATCTTATTTAAAGTGGCGGGAGAGAGGAGCTCTTGGGTCTGGGGTCGCGTCAGGTGGAGGCTTTTTCGCATGCGAGGCATACAGATTTCCATAGAAGTCCTCAATTTCAGCGAGAATCTCTGGAACCGATGTGACAGTTACACCATTCGAGGTAGTTAGCTTTGCCAGATGACTCCTTCCCAGTGTCTTTGTAAAAACATTCGACCCTCGGTTTTTCTCAATCCAAATAAATAAAACAAATCCAAATCAAGCTGAGGTATCAGTCCGTTTACACTAGCTTAAAGTCGTCGTAAATAGCAGATAGATCAGTCCAGAGAAAAACAAGGGGTCGTCAAAATAAGTTTATAATCAAAGTCACAAGCGCACTCAATTAACGAAGGAACATAGAAAAAGAAAGAGATGACATTATAAAAATATACTCTATCTCTTTTTTGCATGCAGCAACTACTTAGCAACAATGTTTTTAAGGATCATTCAGTGGCACGGAGAACAATACATTATTGCTAGAACGATTTCCTATTTACCTGGAAAAGGTACCTCTATTGTTTAAATTTGGCTACCGTAGCTTTATGTACGTAAAATGTATTTTATTTTAGATTTAAAACCCTAAAACAAAAACATTCCACTAGTAATAAAATCGCTTACACATTTCTAACTTAACGACTTTACCTACCTACCTACCGAATTGATAAGCTTTTAAAGATCGTGCCCAATATTTACATCTGATATCATGTAAATATTGCATTCTCTAACTGAACATTTCAAATATCCATATCTATTAAAGTTCCGAATCGTAAAACTACCGTGGATTTCATTAACAAGACTAATTATAAGCTAGCACGAATATTTTTCAATCGACCTAGAGCTTTAAAATATTTATTTTAAATTCAATCTCCATTCAAAATTTTAACCCACAAAAATGGGTTATAATTGGGTTGAAAATGGGTGATTATTGGGTTTTGACCCACTTTTGGATTTTAACCCGGGTCATTACCCATCTCTACTTACAACAGCCACAGGAAAGAAATAGGGTGATGCTATTGCTAAGCCGGTATCAGACGGCAATTTTCAACCATGACATTCACCACATTATCATAACTTTATAAAAATCTCTTTAGAATAAATCAGAAATTATGATTGTTCAATTTAAAGTAATGTTTTTTTTTAATTAATGTAGAAACAAACAGTCGCAAAGAATCTTATGTACTAACTTTTAAATATGTATTTAAACAGACCTGAAGTTTCCTTAATGGTAATTTTATATATTATACTGTATGTAAAGTGTTAACATATGGAGTAAACTCATCGCAAACAAACCACTTAGCCATGAAACGGTAGAAACCACTCACTCAGTAAATAGTTATACAGTTTAAAAGTTGAAATCAACCCTATTTTGATTCAATAACACATTTGCAACCCTTTTCTTATAACTAGCCAAAGACAAATAAAAAAAAACGATATCGAACAGTTTAGTGTTCTAATTACGCATTGCACGAGCAAAGAATGAGTAAGTAATGTTAATTAACCCTTTTGTAATATTTTGTATCTAATGTGCAATAAAGTATGTTGTATTGTTTTTGTATGAAAAAATATACATTTTCGTAATATCGAAATTTCAATATTGATTTCGTAAATTCCGGAATTGAAAACGATATTGGGGTAACCCGGAATTCCGGAATTGAGCCAATTCCGGAATTCCGGAAGTCAAGCCCTAGGCCGAGTGAACTTTCTGTATACTCTCTATTTTGTGGAAACATTTTACATTCCACCCCATAAACGAGAAGAGCTAAAACTAAGACATGTTAGTAACAAACAGATGTATTAAAAAACAAAAATGCTGCGGTAATTTCAAAGTTGTATTTTGCGATTAAAATCCGCTATCTTGTTATGTCAAGATCCACCCAGCCGTGTGGGCTGTAGCCCGTGAAAACGAATTTTGGATACATTAATTATATTCTCTCGAAAAACATAACCCTCCTTATTGAGTCGGGTAAAAATTACAGCAAATAAAATTAAGGATTCGACATTATTAAAATGCAGGTTGAAACTATGTCTATTTATACTAATAGAGAAATAAAAGACAATATTTCCTTACATCAATTTATTAAAAAGTGAAAATCAATCCATAAAAATAATGCTAAAATTAGAATCGTTAGTACATACATACCTACTATTACGACAATGTCAATCTTATGAAATTAAAACACACTTACTGTATGTTTTTGCCTAAGTTGTGCCAAGATTAATGTGAATAACTAAAACACATGTAAGAATTGAATATTACCCTATAAACGAATCCTACCTACCTTATAGCTAAGTATAGAAAAACAAATTTGTTCCAAAACTTTAGTAAACCTGTAACGTAACAAACCTAAAATTGGACTTCACAACTTTTTGAATTAGTCACATTTTCAACATTGTGATGACGAATATTTACAAAAAAACATGTCAAAGAGAGAAATATTATTAGAAACTTAATCTAGAAGACACCAATTACCTCATGTTGAAAGCAGTTTAGAAAAATTAAGATATACATATTGTTCGAGAGCCCAGGGGGTAAGTGGCTATCTCATAAGGTACCACGATAGGCTAGGTTTGGATCGTTAACCAAGACTTAAACAAGTCGTATGACCCAGGTCTGCCAGAGCCAATCCTGCCGAAACATAAAAATAATCGATATTTTTCAGAGTCATTTTTTCGTAAAAAATATGTCATAAGGTACCACAATGAAAGTGCTGGCATCAGTTAACCATTGAAAAATTATGTAAAAAAAGCTTGGTCTGCCACTGCGCACCCTGCCGAAAGTGCTTGCCAGACCTCTCCAAAGATGCCCTTCCGACACCCCTAAACTATCTCATCGGGTACCACGACGCGACCACCACAACATAATAGCCAAGATCACTCTGACAATAGATCACAAGGTCTGCCAGGCCTAAACTTGCCGCATCCTAGTGTTTCAGACATTTGAAGTTGTAGGTCCAGTGTATGAAAAATGACCTATATCTTTTTCCCCTCGTGTTTGATTTTGATGGTGCCTTATCTAATACGAAATGCTCTCCATAATAAGGAGCTTCGAGTCATATAGGACAGTTGGGTGGAGGTTTCAGTATTGAACGCAATCCTGTCAAAAGTTTGAAATGGAGGTTTGGTCTATGAAAACTGGCCTATATCTTATTCCCCCCGGGTTTGATTTTGATGGCGCCTTAATATGAAATGCTCTCCATAACTAGGAGCTTTGAGTCATATAGGTCAGTGAGGAGGAGGGTCTCTGTATTGTACACAATCCTGTCAAAAAGTGTGAAATTGTAGGTAAAGTGTATGAAAACTGGCCTATATCTTTTCCCCCACTGGTTTGATTTTGATGGTGCCTTGGTATGAAATGCTCGTAATGATTAGGAGATTCGATTTGTATAGGTCAATTGGATAGAAGGTCTCTGTTCTGTGCACAATTCTCCTAAATATGAAAATATTCGATAACTTCTGCAGATTTTATCAGTTAAAATTGTCATATCATAAGGAACTCGAATAAAAGTGCTTGCATCAGCTTACCATTGACAAATTATGTTAAAAATCTTGGTCTGCCACTGCACACTCAGCCGGAAGTCCTTAGATGAGATAGGTTAGGGGTGTCGGAAGGGTATATTTGATATACTATTGAGTTATAACCGTTGACACGAAAAGAAGAAGAAGAAGGTATATTTGGAGTGGTCTCCCAAGGACTTCTGGCAGAGTGCGCAATGGCAGACCAAGATTTCTTAACTCAATTTATCAATGGTAAGCAGATGCTGGCACTGTCATTCGGGTACCTTATGAAATTACAATGTTAACGGAAAAAATCTCAATCCTGCTAAACATGAAAATATTGGATATGTTCTGCAGATTTTTGCCGTTAATATTGTCATATCATAAGGTACCCGAATAAAAGTGCCGGCATCAGCTTACCGTTGATAAATTGAGTTAAGAAAACTTGGTCTGCCATTGCGCACTCTGCCGGAAGTCCTTGGGAGACCCCTCCAAATATACCCTTCCGACACCCTAACCTATCTCATCTAAGGACTTCCGGCTGAGTGCGCAGTGGCAGACCAAGTTTTCTTAACTCAATTTATCAATGGTAAGCTGATGCCGGCACTTTTATTCGGGTACCTTATGATATGACGATATTAACTGATAAAATCTGCAGAAGTTATCGAATATTTTCATGTTTAGGAGGATTGTGCACAGAACAGAGACCTTCTATCCAATTGACCTATATAAATCGAATCTCCTAATCATTATGAGCATTTCATACCCAGGCACCATCAAAATCAAACCAGTGGTTATGTAGGGGTGAGATAGGTTAGGGCTGTCGGAAGTGCATATTCGGAGGGGGCTGACAAGGACTTCCGGCAGAGTGCGCAATGGCAGAGCAAGTTTTCTTAACTCAATTTATCAATGGTAAGCTGATGCCGGCACTTTTATTCGGGTACCTTATGATATGACAATATTAACGGCAAAAATCTGCAGAACATATCCAATATTTTCATGTTTAGCAGGATTGAGATTTTTTCCGTTAACATTGTAATTTCATAAGGTACCCGAATGACATTGCCAGCATCAGCTTACCATTGATAAATTGAGTTAAGAAATCTTGGTCTGCCATTGCGCACTCTGCCAGAAGTCCTTGGGAGACCCCTCCAAATATACCCTTCCGACACCCCTAACCTATCTCATCTAAGGACTTCCGGCTGAGTGCGCAGTGGCAGACCAAGTTTTTGTAACATAATTTGTCAATGGTAAGCTGATGCAAGCACTTTTATTCGAGTTCCTTATGATATGACAATTTTAACTGATAAAATCTGCAGAAGTTATCGAATATTTTCATATTTAGGAGAATTGTGCACAGAACAGAGACCTTCTATCCAATTGACCTATACAAATCGAATCTCCTAATCATTACGAGCATTTCATACCAAGGCACCATCAAAATCAAACCAGTGGGGGAAAAGATATAGGCCAGTTTTCATACACTTTACCTACAATTTCACACTTTTTGACAGGATTGTGTACAATACAGAGACCCTCCTCCTCACTGACCTATATGACTCAAAGCTCCTAGTTATGGAGAGCATTTCATATTAAGGCGCCATCAAAATCAAACCCGGGGGGAATAAGATATAGGCCAGTTTTCATAGACCAAACCTCCATTTCAAACTTTTTGACAGGATTGCGTTCAATACTGAAACCCTCCACCCAACTGTCCTATATGACTCGAAGCTCCTTATTATGGAGAGCATTTCGTATTAGATAAGGCACCATCAAAATCAAACACGAGGGGAAAAAGATATAGGTCATTTTTCATACACTGGACCTACAACTTCAAATGTCTGAAACACTAGGATGCGGCAAGTTTAGGCCTGGCAGACCTTGTGATCTATTGTCAGAGTGATCTTGGCTATTATGTTGTGGTGGTCGCGTCGTGGTACCCGATGAGATAGTTTAGGGGTGCCGGAAGGGCATCTTTGGAGAGGTCTGGCAAGCACTTCCGGCAGGGTGCGCAGTGGCAGACCAAGCTTTTTTTACATAATTTTTCAATGGTTAACTGATGCCAGCACTTTCATTGTGGTACCTTATGACATATTTTTTACGAAAAAATGACTCTGAAAAATATCGATTATTTTTATGTTTCGGCAGGATTGGCTCTGGCAGACCTGGGTCATACGACTTGTTTAAGTCTTGGTTAACGATCCAAACCTAGCCTATCGTGGTACCTTATGAGATAGCCACTTACCCCCTGGGCTCTCGAACTAATAACATAGCTCTATTAAATACATCAAATTTCTATTTAAATCAAGATAAGTCAATTTAAATCAAGAAAATGCTCAAGTATGACAATAATCAGTTATGTAAAAGAATTAATTTACAAATGCAAAAGATAAGCGCATGTTACGTAAAGGGACAGTAAGCACTCTACATTTGAAGGTCCAAACTGTTGTATGTAATTCTTCTTCTTTTCGTGTGGGACACCGAGTTGTTCAATGTAATAAACAAGTCCTTTAAAATAATGAACTTATAAAATTGAATTGTTAGACGAAAAATGACTTCCAAGAACTCAGTCCTTACATATTAATCTACACATGTGGCAAATAGTTTGATATTACATTCAAACATTATTTAATAATTTTGCTTATATGATAAACACTTTTCACATTCATTGTAATACAGTGATAACCTGTTTCATTTCCAAATAATAATGAGAACAATTTGACCTTTAAAACGACAACACCTATTATGCAAGATATATTAAGTATTATCAAGTTAGACAATAAAATAAAAGGATTGATCCTGTATAAATATTACAGTTAGACTTTTCTAACAATTTTCTAGGCAGCAATAAAATGTGGTTCAAAATTAATTGACACAGAATCCATCCTTTGTCAGTGACCATTTAACACCTACAAATTACATCTATTATCTTAGCTTAGTAAACAGAAATGACTAACAAAACAAGTAATATTAATATCATATCATTTTGACCAATCAGTTTTACTGGGTTACAAACATGCAAGGGTTAAATTGTAATAAATAAACAAGCATTGTACCCGACTCTGTTATAAAAGGCAAACGAAAAACAGTGCAAAGAAATAGCACCAAGAATTTACTCATCCCACGAGCGCCGTTGCAGGGATGGCTTTAGAAAAGGGCCCACTGAGGGCGAATTCGGGAACCTCTGCATGTAGCGTTCCAGGCGTAAGTACTTGACGGTGATCAGGCGACCCTCGTACCACCAGCCGTGCAGACTGCGGTAAACGACGCCAGCGTCATTTTGAGTGGCACACTTCACGTAAACGCAGCAAGACGTGCGCTCCACGTCAATATGGAGGATGTTGCATCTGTCGCCGCATTTCTCCAGGATAGCATCAGTGATGACTTGTCGCAGGTTGGGGTTGGTGTCGTTTTTGTCAAACATGTGGCGGATTTTCAAGCAAGGTGTGGGGGAGACGGGTACATTGTTGACGGAGCCTTCCTGAGTTTCAAAAGCCTGTCCTTGCCACGCGGCGCTGCGCTTGGGGCTCCCGTGCGTCGCCACCCAGCGCCACACCCTACAGTCCTCTCCATCAACAGACTGGACTTCCATCCTCACTCTGCTCTCATTCATTTGGATAAACTTCACAGCTGAATCCCAAATTGATGCCATCTTTTCTCTGTTCTGAGGTGAAATCAGAGTATCTCTGACATGATCAATGGATACATAGGGATCTTCACTGTCCTCTGTTTCCTGGGAGATGACATCAATGATCTGCTCAACCATGGAATAAATCTCTTCACTCTTCTTCTTTTTGTAGTTCACATAGTAAGTGTAGGCCCTTTGCAGACCAAAGATCAAAACGGAAAGCAGTCCAATAATGATTGCAGTGGATCCAGCTGAGTATAATGTGTTAAAGACCAGGCAGGTGAATGGAGTAGACGGGTCAGAGAGAATGATGGCAACACTGCCTTTGTTACGCTGCTGAACTACCACATCAGTTGAAGACAGGGGTGCAAACTCAACATCCTTAGAATACAGGCTTTTCAGTTGGATGACACTTAGTCCCCATCTCGGGTTGTTGACAATCAGAACTTCAAGGTTATTCAAGTCTGTGCGGCACTGGCTGACGTCCACAGTATCGGCCTTTGCACTTGCTATGTCAATGATTTCTCGCTCGGTCAAATATGGCACGGCACCAGGCTTACTACACTTGTAAGCTGCTGCTCTGACAGTCAATTCTGGATGGATGACTTTTAGCAGATCTTTTGCATAGCTAACTTGTTCCTTAGGCACACAGTTGATGCCAGGTCTGTTTCCAGGAATATTCAATTGGCATATCGGTATTACACTGTTCTGGTCATCCACCACTGATGTGATATCATTCTTCTTTACTATATACATAAAAAATAAGCAAAAAAAAAAAAGTGCGACTATACCAACTAGGGCAAGAGACACGAGGTTGTTTTTCAAGAATTTCTTGTCGTTTGCTGTCTTGTAGTCGAGAACTTCAGATCTAGATACTGCAGAGACATAGGACCTTCGCGGAGGGAGAACTGTGCTACCATTGTGACCATCTCCTCCGCTCAAGAAAGTAGTTGGTTTAGAAAGTTCTGGTTTCAAGGCAGACAGACGTCGAGTAAAGTTGCTCAAATATGGAGATTCCACCTCATCTACAGTCGAAGTTGTTGGTTGATAAGTACTGGATGCAAACTTGGAAGTGTAGCTGCTAACGCTCGGTCTGTCGGTCAAGCTCGAGGTCAATCCAAGACGTGAGCGTATAGAATTTAGGTGGTCCGATGAAGAAATAGATGAAGTATAAGCGGTAGATGGACGGGAGAATATGGAAGATCTCAGTGGGGGGCTAGTGGAAGCGTCAGTCGTGGGTAACGTGCTTGATATGTAATCACTAGACCGGGAACTGCTTCTGAATGGGGAAGACGTTTTCTTTTCTGCATCTACATCACTGTCAGACCCAGTTTCGTAGTCATCGTCGCCAGCAGCGTATGTTTTTGTTATACGTCGCGTGGTCACGGTTTCCACCTCCTCTTTGGTTCGTAGAGGCGATGACTTTTCTTCTTCCGATTCAGACTCCTTGTCGGAGTCTCGTTTGATCGGCGAATCTTTCTTGTGCGGTGTGGCGCGGCGCGTCCTGTTGGTGGCAGGCGGCAGCATGGCCCCGCCGGTCGTCGCGCGACGGCTCGTGCGCTTCTCTTTAGCATTGCTAGTGTCCAAGTCCGACTCCTCGCCGCTCGAGTACCGCGCGAGCTTGCTTCTGTTGTCGGCCTTGCTATCCACACTGTTACGCGGCTTGCTCTTGTTGTCCAGCACCAGTTTGAGCTTCTTCACCAACAACTTTCTCGTAGAAGCCGTTATCGGCATCACAGGGAAACCATGCTCGGCCAATTTTGTCCGCAACTCGGCATCTGACATTGAGTCCACTTGATCGGCCATTGTGAATTCTGCAAGCAATATTTACAGGTTATTCACAAATATATCGGTGGCGAACACTAATATTGATGTAAATGCACAATAATTCACCTTTTTATCGTTATTTGCACAGAAAAATTACGTCAAAACTATAAAAAATTCACCGGCGCGTCATGTCGCACGCATTTCTCGCGAGAACGTCGTTAGAAATCTGGTGTTGCCATAAAACGTTTCTAAACTCCACGCCAGTGAGAGTATAATCTGGTTCACAAAAGAAGGGGACTCGAAATGGCAACATTATTGTTGACATCTTGCTCAAATGTCATGTAATATGAAAAAGACGCAAACAATAATGTTGCCATTTCGGGTCCCCTTCTTTTATGAACCGGGTTATATAGTCACTGAGTATAGTATTCTTTGTTTCTAAATTTCCCGACCTGAGTTTTTTTTACTCATGAAATCATTACAAAATATTGTGTAACATGTGTGTAATCTTGTGCAATGTGTAAAATTATGGGATATTTAATGGATTTTGTTATCCCGTACGACAGTCAAAATATTGTAAACTTTATAGTTGATACTGGCAAAATGATAATGAGTGCCTCCGCTGCATCAGGCAGACGTGATGAGAAGTTCACTTTATTCAAAGCGGTTCAGATGACGCGAGTGAACTTAACGTGAGTGATCGTATTGCGGGTACGTTACGCGCGTACCATACGCGCCACGCAGCGGAGGCGCTGGATGGATATTGGGAACGTGATAAGGAAAGAGATATTTTTGGATAACAGCCTGGATAACCAATTAATCGTTGACGGAGACGGACATATTTTCACGGGTTCGGATCGGACAAAATGCTCTAAGGTCTCAAGTCGCATGGGAAGGCATGTATCCAAAAATATCTCATTCATAATTATCTTCATTAGAGCGGTTTCGTTTCGATACGTCCGATCCGAACCCGTGAAAATATCCATGATAGAGGGCGCAAAACTGGCGGTTGACACATGAATAATTAGTGTAACCCTCGTTTAACCTATTACGACTATCACTAACCACTACCTATAAAACACGTCTTGTGTTAGGTATAAAATGACATCCACCCCGGTGTAGTATTTGGCAAATTCCCAATTCCAGGCTGCTTCTGATTCTTCCTTAGCACAACTTTTCCGACCTGCTGCCTGCCATGCATCTCATCTTGATGTCATGTGTTTTAGGTATATCCTGGATGGGCCGATGTACTATTGGTAGAGACGGCGCCACTACAAATGGCGAAAGTCGTAAGTTCAAATCCTGCCTGCTGCCGTGGAAAATTATGCACTACCTTGACCCGTTTCAGGCGAAGGATAAGGATGTATATAAAATTTACGAGAAGAAAATAAAAGACTGTAGTTTTATTGTTTGTTTTATTTTTATAGTAAAGTTACTGTCTAAAGAGCGTGTATACAAACTATAAGATTTCTAATCTACACAAATAAATTAGGTAAGTATAGAGTACAAACATCTCCAAAATGTCAGAAATCACAGTAAACATAAATATTAAGTATACGCGTTTTCATTCACAGCACTTATCAAAATTGTAAAATATATTTATTTTTAAATAACAGTGCATAGTTTGGATACCTAACTATAATATTTACTCCATTAAAAGCATTTTTATAAATTGTGCATCACATTTACACTCACTTATTTCATTTATTAGGTATGTACTTCAATTCTGTAGAAAATATGAAAGTCTATAAAAGGTAATAAACACATTAAACTTATTCATTATAATTACAATTTATATACTTTAAGATTCACAAAAATATATATGTAGGTACATAAACAATTTGTAATACTTATTTCACATTAATAATCAGGAGATCGGTAATATTATGCACACGCATTTCATTTATTACATTTCTTTTTCCTTTTTTTTATTATCTTAGGATATTCAGGATACTGTTTTCGATATTGTTAGGTTAAAAAGAAACATAACACATAGTTTTGGCCAAAGAATTCAGTTCTCATCTACTACTCTTCGCTGTCAACTACACTGCCAAGGTTTTGATAAAACACGTAATACAAATTCACTGTACCGGTTAGTATAGCCTTATTTACCACCAATTTTATTGGTCTAACTTTATTACATATTTTAATTATAACATCCAAATACAAAATAGATAAAACCCTTCTTACCATTCTAACATCACGACACTTTCCAGTAAAAAATAACCACGCCATACTTGTGGTTTATTGACGTTATGTAGAAACTTATGCCTAAACGCTTAATAACTCCATAGAAAGTTATTGAGGAGGCCGCCACCCACCGAATCCCTTTTCAAGTTGTTTAGCGACCGCCAAACACAGTCTGTCTTGATTGGGTGCTGCTACAACCTGTAACAGAATGCAATACATTTTTATTGTACCTACTTGTGCTTAGAGAGGTCAAGTACGCGATTTCATTTATTGTACCATATAATTAGGCAAAGTGCAAAGATGCAAAAAAATCGCTAGGCATCAACAAATATCTATTAGTACAAATAATCGGTTTATAAACTCAAACACCAACATCTCTGGGTTCCCCGGGTCGGATGACGTCTGACAGAGTTCCATTACAAGTGGATTTCTTACTACATTGCGTAACTGGTTTATTATTCGGGTCATAACGGCTAACCGACTACGCAATGTACAGTAGGAAGCACAGTAATATGACCCCCGGACTACTACCCTACAGCGCAATCGGTGACATACTTTACTTATCTATACATTGCCCGCACGCCTGCTCAATTTTTTCATTGACATACGCCAACACAGCAATGAAAGCATAGAAAAAACACGGCTCACGCGCCCTCATATCCCTCACGCATCCATAACATCTGTCAAGTCAGTCAAGAGTAAGTGAAACAAAAATAACACAGTCCGAAATGATCCGAACCTACCCGAGCTTAGACGACTAAAAGATTCACGCCGACGTCACTGACATAAACTAGTTTTCAATCAAGTTTTAATACACAATAATGATCTCATAGTAGTTGGCGAGTGCGAGTCGCATAAACTAACAGTAGACATAATAGTTATAGCTTAATTCGTCTCCCGAGTAAGTGACTAGGCTGGCTCAGTGGTTAAGCAACTATAGTCAAAAACGTAGAATCGCTGGTTCGGATCTAGGATGTGATCAACTTTATTTCTATTAAAAGTGCTATTTATTTTTATATCTATCTATTATTTTCTTTTTTTTTAAGAAGTTTCGGTTGTATACAAAATTAAGATGTTTAAAAATTAATAGGACCATCAATTATACTTTAAATGTTACTTTATTTGAATCTTCATAATTCACACAAAATATTTTTGTATCACATAGGTAGATTTTACAAGAAAATATGTAATAAACATTTCATACAAACATGAATAAAATACTTAATTGATTACACTTTTAACAACAATAAAGATAGTGCAGGATTTTAAAATTATCGTTTAGTCACTACAAGAGAACAAACATGTTATCTTTGAGTAAAATAACAATTTACGTCTCTCATAATGACCAACACAAAGAATCTATATTTAACCACAGATCACTTATAAATACATATGTTCTAAAGGTATTTAATTAACCTAGCGATATTCTTCCGCGAGTTCTGAGTATATTTTCTAGATTATATTTCCTCGTCGTCTGTCTACATAGGATATTTCGTCCATCGTCGTCTGACTTGAAGCACTTTTCCTCAGTGAATATTACAATTTGCCCTTCCCAATCAATGTTTCAATACTCTGTAACATAAATACATTACTTAATTTAATGAAAATCGTTTATCAACAGTTAGAAAAAAACAATAAAACATACACTATACCTACATAAGTAAGTATATGTAAGTATAATGTATTTGTATTAGTTCAGCACCAGAAATAATATTTACCTGTAGCAAATCTTATCCTAGCTTGACAATACTCTTCGGTCAGCGGAATTTTTTTGGCTGGTTTCATAGCTGGTTTATAGTTGTGTATGCCAGCAGCGTGTAAATGTCTTCGCACGGTAAACAGAGATATATCGTATAAACTTGCTGTTGAACGACTGCGGCCCTCGATTTTCACAATTCACATCACCAGTTTCCTCATATCTCCTAATCCATCTGCGAACCGTGTTTCTCTGTAAAGTCGTGATAAAATTTCCTATTTTCTGTTCCCACAGAACAATTATTCTTGCTTTTAAGAAAACACTATGAACCATAATTTGATTTGACCAGTAACTAGGTAAAAAGCAACGGAAATATCACAAAGCACACGTAAGCGGCAACAACCGAACAGAGTAGTTAAATCAAGTTGAATACAATTCTACGATTTAGTATTCAAACTACCTTCTTATTTTATTCATCTGCAAGAAAACATCAAAACGTCTACACGGGTCTCATACGTCACCGTTACGTCACAATGACATCACTATTTGCACGACAGGTGACTTCTAATTTCGCGCCTTTAGTCATTAGCTGAATAGCCAAGCGGCTAGGATGCCCGACTACAATGATTACAATCTAAAAGATTGGAGGTTCAAATCCCAGCGGGGGTTGTATTTGTATTCGTTTGTTGACTCTTTATTATTTTATTTCTTGTTAATGATATTTAGCTAAAGCAACTTCAAAATAAAATGCAAAGGACTCGACGACGGGCTTGCGAGTTAGTCGTGTGGTAGGGTGAAGCATGACTTGCTCAGGTATATTGCATAGGCGTAATCCTTTGCTTTAAGGTTCATTTCAAAAACGTATTTTTCTGTTTAAATGTTTGTAGGCCGGGGGGTCCGGTAACTCTGCACTCGACTGTACGAAATGTTGCCTGTAAACTTGTAGCCTGTGGTTTATTAAAATGGGGTCAAGAAATCAGATATTTAATACTAAATTCCCATGTTAGGTAAACAATTTTTGGAAACCTCGCAAAATCTTCACCACGGGCAGGATTTGAACCTGCAACTTTCGGCATGTGTATATCGGCTGTAAAAGTGTTTTGACCTAAGTATATGTCAGTGTTCATAGCTCACCTGTATACCAATAGGCAGTCCCTTGTAGAGCCCCATGGGCACGGTGGTGGCGGGGAAGCCGAGGATGTTGAACACCATGGTGTACATGACGCCGGACGCGCGCAGGAACACCTGGTGGTGGTAGTGCGCCAGCCCGTTACACACGGGGTACAGGAGGACGCCGTTGTCGCCCAGAACTTTCTGCAATGAAAACATCAATATTATACATATTGCCTCCGTATGTCGTGGCATATAAAATGAAGTCGATTTTTGCTACTGTCTGTCGTGGCATTCGCTAACTCCTAAAACACGCAATAGATTTGTACATCAAATGTTGTAAAGCTATTCAAGATGAAGGTTTAGTATAACACATGCCGGAAAAATTACTTTTTCCCCGGGAAAATGCAGCTGTTAAAACCGCAAGCGGGAGTCCTTAGCGGGGCGTGATATGATGACATCTTTCTATGACGTGACTAGTCAATTACACTTGACACTATATAAATTGCAGGTCGGTAAAAGCAAAAAAATAAATGAAGTGTAAAGTTAAAAATGTTATTCGTCTTAGCGAATCCATCCGACAGTTTTTCAACTATGTATTTAGACTAAACCGGACCAATGGGTATTATTTCGAGATTATTATTATTTCTGTTTAGATTTAGTTGATTAACACGTAAAATTTATATTATGAAATTAATGACTAATACATATATTTCGAGAGCAAAGTCTGAAAATATTATTACATTTACATATTTTAGCATACTTAAAGTAATTTGATAGCTAAATTATTCCTTACCGTCATGTGATCTCGAAGTTCTTTCGCTTTTGTTTTGTAGTAACCACTTCTTGATTTAGGAATAAAAAGTTGAGTCTTAGTTATTAAAGTAAACCCTAATGCTTGCAGTGACCGTGTTCCACCGCCAAATATACTTTTGACAAGTTCGCCAAACAGACTCCTTTCGACCTGTGAACAAAATTTTTTCCCCATAAATGTGGGTAAATTTCTTACACGACCACACTAAAATAGTAATGAGCGGCAAAACGGATCAAAAGCCTCGTAGTCTGGGCAGAAAATTTAAAAAGTTATTGTTACGTTTCGTTTCAAGCACTATTTGAAAAATGTTTTTGAATTCGGTAAAAATGGCATAAGCCAATACCATAATACTGATGAGCAGTTTTATTGATGCTTACTTTAGGATTTGTGGGGTCTTGCAGCATATTCGGGATGTCTTTCATTGAGAAGAATACTGATACGGATATTTCTACTGAATCTTCCAGCTCTGCAAACTTTTCCTGTAAATGAAAAAAATATTTGAGATAATTAAGTATCAAATCTTGCATTGCGCTCGTCAATCTACCAAGCGTGGGGAATGTGATTAATGCTCTCAACAAACTGATCTTATAAACTGAATTTACTGTATTCTTTTACCAAGGGAAAGTTAGATACCTAGATTATCCCTCAACAACGTCTCAAAGTAAGTTGGCTGGTGCCAGGAAAATTCTATCATTTACAAAGAGTAAGCGCCTTATTCCAGCGGGAGAGCTCTTATCAGCACGTGAAATAGCTAGCGGGCTTCTAGTTATACATACATACATCACGCCTTTACTTGCGGGTAGGCAGAGCGTCAACGGCCGTAAAAATACGGTCGTTATCGCCACGTCTGACAAATATTTGAGGGCTGTTTTAGTTATTGTCGTGTATCGCTATAGTGACAGGTTGCCAGCCTGTCGCCTAAAATTGCAATACACATGAAACCCTTGAATCCTTTAGTCGTTTCTTACGACACCCACAGGAAAGAAATGGGGCGATGTTATACTAAGCCGGCATCACACGGCTTCTAGTTATGTTATAAACAGTGAAAAAAAAAACACTATACAGGGTGTTAGGGACGGTGTAACGAAAACTTTGCAGGCATGATCAGACCATCAAACTGAACAACTTTTACTATGGAGCCAATGGTGGGAAACGAAAAAAATTTTCCGACCTCCCATACAAATTTCACGATCAGCTGCCTGATTTTGTATGGGAGGTCGGATAAAAGTTGTTCAGTTTCTCTGAGCACGCCTGCCATTGTCCCTAACACCCCGTATAAATGGTATTACTGAGCTAATAGTAGAGCCGCATTCACTCTGCAGATAGTTGGCAGCATTGACGATCATGCCAGTGATACTTCTGTGCGCTCTGATTAGCGCCAGTGATATACTTCCATCATGTAGCAAAGTAGGTAAATAATTCTAGACTGAGAACATACTAGTCTAAGGAACATACTAGTCTAAGGAACATACTAGTCTAAGGAACATACTAATCTAAGGAACATACTAGTCTAAGGAACATACCGAGCTAATAGTAGAGCCGCATTCTCTCTGCAGGTAGTTGGCAGCATTGACGATCATGTCAGTGATACTTCTGTGCACTCTTATCAACACCAAATGATATGCCTGCTTCTGTCATGTAGCAAAGTGGGTAAATAATTCCAGACTGAGAACATACTAGTCTAAGGAACATACTAGTCTAAGGAACATACTAGTCTAAGGAACATACTAGTCTAAGGAACATACTAGTCTAAGGAACATACTAGTCTAAGGAACATATTAGTCTAAGGAACATACCGAGCTAATAGTAGAGCCACATTCCCTCTGCAGATAGTTGGCAGCATTGACTATCATGTCAGTGATACTTCTGTGCACTCTGATTAGCGCCAACGATATGCCAGCTTCCGTCATGTAGCAAAGTAAGTAAATAATTCTAAACTGAGAACATACTAGTCTAAGGAACATACTAGTCTAAGGAACATACCGAGCTAATAGTAGAGCCGCATTCCCTCTGCAGATAGTTGGCAGCATTGACTATCATGTCAGTGATACTTCTGTGCACTCTGATTAGCGCCAACGATATGCCAGCTTCCGTCATGTAGCAAAATAGGTAAATGATTCTAGACTGAGAACATACTAGTCTAAGGCGCAAACTCCACCAAAAAGACGAAAGGCATAGGACGTTAGAATGACAGTTGACAGACAAGTGATCGTCAAATATTCTTCTTAGTTTTTGACGCTAGCTGTCATAGATGCGACGCTTTGGCGACGCTTGGGCGACGCTTGTGTGTGCCTTTGTCAATACTTTTTCGTACATTTTGTATGGAAACGTCGCGATGTCAAACGTCAAGCGTCATGCCCTACGTCTTATTTCCTCTCCTTGCTCTCTCTGTGGAGTTTGGGGCTAAGGAACATACCGAGCTAATAGTAGAGCCGCGTTCTCTCTGCAGATAGTTGGCAGCATTGACGATCATGTCAGTGATACTTCTGTGAACTCTTATCAGCGCCAGTGATATGCCTGCTTCTGTCATGTAGCAAAGTAGGTAGATAATTCTAGACTGTGAACATACTAAAGTAAGGCCAACCAGACGAGATAAAAAGTGTAAACAAATCTGAAAGAGACAGCTGACTATACCATCAATACCATATGACAGATAAGGATAGATTGTAATAACTGTCACCGAGTTGTACAAAAGTTGTTTACATTAATTATCTCGTTTCGTTGGCCATACTTTATAGTCTAAGGAACATACTGAGCTAATAGTTGAACCACATTCTCTCTGCAGATAGTTGGCAGCATTGACGATCATGTCAGTGATACTTCTGTGAACTCTTATCATATGCCTGCTTCTGTCATGTAGCAAAGTAGGTAAACAATTCTAGATTGAGAACATACTAGTGTAAGGAACATACCGAGCTAATAGTAGAGCCGCATTCTCTTTGTAGATAGTTGGCAGCATTGACGATCATGGCAGTGATATAGTGCGTTTCATCTTTTAGTTCCTATGGCGTCATGTTGGTAGCATTGGTGATTTGTATGTAATTTTTTGGCGCCGCATAATATTACATACAAACTTCCAATGCTACCAACATGACGCCATAGGAACTATAAGATGAAACGCACTATACTTCTGTGCACTCTTATCAACGCTAGTGATATGCCTGCTTCTGTCATGTAGCAAAGTAGGTAAATAATTCTAGACTGAGAACATACTAGTCTAAGGAACATACTAGTCTAAGGAACATACTAGTCTAAGGAACATACCGAGCTAATAGTAGAGCCGCACTCTCTCTGCAGATAGTTGGCAGCATTGACGATCATGTCAGTGATACTTCTGTGTACTCTGATTAGCGCCAGTGATATGCCTGCTTCTGTCATGTAGCAAAGTAGGTAAATGATTCTAGACTCTCCCTCTTTTCGTGTGGGACATCGAGTCGTTCAATGACCCGATGAACCCTGGTGTCAGAGTTTTTCAACCGCCCTCTGCAAGTAGCAGGCCTCTGACATGGCTGTGTAACGACCGCCATCATAGACAGCAACCGGGACCGACGGCTTAACGTGCCCATCCGAAGCACGGAACCATCTTACTTGCGGACAATCAAGTGGTTCAGCCTGCAATGTCCTAACCAGGCTGGGGACAAATTCACAAAGTGATAATGAGTGACCCCACCGGGAATTGAACCCGGAACCTTTGCGTGGCAGGCAGGCATACTAACCACTGCGCCACATCGGCTGTGGCATTCTATACTAAGAACGTACTAGTCTAAGGAACATACCGAGCTAATAGTAGAGCCGCATTCTCTCTGCAGGTAGTTGGCAGCATTGACGATCATGTCAGTGATACTTCTGTGCACTCTTATTATCGCTAGTGATATGCCTGCTTCTGTCATGTAGCAAAGTAGGTAAATAATTCTAGACTGAGAACGTACTAGTCTAAGGAACATACTAGTCTAAGGAACATACTAGTCTAAGGAACATACTAGTCTAAGGAACATACTAGTCTAAGGAACATACTAGTCTAAGGAACATACTAGTCTAAGGAACATACTAGTCTAAGGAACATACTAGTCTAAGGAACATACTAGTCTAAGGAACATACTAGTCTAAGGAACATACTAGTCTAAGGAACATACTAGTCTAAGGAACATACTAGTCTAAGGAACATACTAGTCTAAGGAACATACTAGTCTAAGGAACATACTAGTCTAAGGAACATACTATTCTAAGGAACATACTAGTCTAAGGAACATACTAGTCTAAGGAACATACTAGTCTAAGGAACATACTAGTCTAAGGAACATACTAGTCTAAGGAACATACTAGTCTAAGGAACATACTAGTCTAAGGAACATACTAGTCTAAGGAACATACTAGTCTAAGGAACATACTAGTCTAAGGAACATACTAGTCTAAGGAACATACTAGTCTAAGGAACATACTAGTCTAAGGAACATACCGAGCTAATAGTAGAGCCACATTCTCTCTGCAGATAGTTGGCAGCATTGACGATCATGTCAGTGATACTTCTGTCATGTAGCAAAGTAGGTAAATAATTCTAGACTGAGAACATACTAGTCTAAGGAACATACTAGTCTAAGGAACATACCGAGCTAATAGTAGAGCCGCATTCTCTCTGCAGATAGTTGGCAGCATTGACGATCATGTCAGTGATACTTCTGTGGACTCTTATTAGCGCCAACGATATACCTGCTTCTGTCATGTAGCAAAGTAGGTAAATAATTCTAGACTGAGAACATACTAGTCTAAGGAACATACTAGTCTAAGGAACATACTAGTCTAAGGAACATACTAGTCTAAGGAACATACTAGTCTAAGAAACATACTAGTCTAAGGAACATACTAGTCTAAGGAACATACTAGTCTAAGGAACATACTAGTCTAAGGAACATACTAGTCTAAGGAACATACTAGTCTAAGAAACATACTAGTCTAAGGAACATACTAGTCTAAGGAACATACTAGTCTAAGGAACATACTAGTCTAAGGAACATACTAGTCTAAGGAACATACTAGTCTAAGGAACATACTAGCCTAAGGAACATACTAGTCTAAGGAACATACTAGTCTAAGGAACATACTAGTCTAAGGAACATACTAGTCTAAGAACATACCGAGCTAATAGTAGAGCCGCACTCTCTCTGCAGATAGTTGGCAGCATTGACGATCATGTCAGTGATACTTCTGTGGACTCTTATCATATGCCTGCTTCTGTCATGTAGCAAAGTAAGTAAATAATTCTAGACTCAGAACATACTAGTCTAAGGAACATACTAGTCTAAGGAACATACTAGTCTAAGGAACATACTAGTCTAAGGAACATACCGAGCTAATAGTAGAGCCGCACTCTCTCTGCAGATAGTTGGCAGCATTGACGATCATGTCAGTGATACTTCTGTGCACTCTTGTCAGCGCCAGTGATATGGTATTCCCGCGGGAAAACTGATATCAGCATGTGAAGTTGCTAACAACAGTACAGTCCAGCAAAAAGGAGTAGAAATTAAATAAAATGGAACTAAAAAGATTTCATACTAAATTGTTGCCATTTATAGTCAATGTTGCCATTTAATTTCGAAATTTCATACAAAGTGGCGCCCTCATTTTTTGTCTACTCTTTTTTGCTGGACTGTAAAAAGAAACTATATAAATGGTATTACCGAGCTAATAGTAGAGCCGCATTCTCTCTGCAGATAGTTGGCAGCATTGACGATCATGTCAGTGATACTTCTGTGCACTCTGATTAGCGCGAGTGATATGCCTGCTTCTGTCATGTAGTGGACCTGTGGATTAGACATAGGGAATTTAGCATCACTCAATTTCTTAAACTTAAAGGGTATTGGATGTTCTAGTGAAATGTATTTAATTTAGATTAGATCAGAGTAGAACATCAGATCATACCTGAACAGATCAGCTAAGAACAGAACAGATCAAATAAGACCAGAACATAACAGATCAGACGAGAATATAACAGATCAGACAAGAACGGAGCGGATTAGAACAGTTCAGTTTAGAACAGAACATACCCGATTATATTACTTCAGATAAAATCCATGACTATAATCTTTTTTAAATATTTGAAATAGGTTATATATACGTACTTTAACATCCTTTAAATTAACGGGCTGGTCCAGTCTGAACTTATGTTTATTCTCGCCCGCCATGACATCCAGTAGTAGAGGTAAGTCTTCAGCTTTCCTTGCCATCGGACCTACGACTAGGAAACGCGGGAAGAGCTCGTCGCTTAGCGTTGGGATGTGGCCCTGGATCATATCACATCTATACTTCGAGTCGAGCCAAGTCAAGTTGAGGTTAGGTCAAGTCAGATCGAGTCAAGTTAAATTATGTCAAGTGAGATCATGCCACTTAGAATCAAGTCAAGTCGAGTGAAGTTTAGTATAGTCAAGCTAAGTCAAGTCTGATCAAATCTAGTCAAGTAGAGTCAAACTATATCAAATGAAACATGATTTTAAAATTTACCTTGACATCTTTTAAATTAACTGGCTGGTCCAGTCTGAATTTAGGTATGTCTGTTCTCTCCCGCCATGACATCCAGTAGTAGCGGCAAATCTTCAGCTTTCCTTGCCATCGGACCTACTACTAGGAAACGTGAGAAGAGCTCGTCGCTTAGCGTTGGGATGTGGCCTTGGATCATATCACATCTATACTTCGAGTCGAGCCAAGTCGAGTTGAGGTCAAGTCAGATCATGTCAGGTCAAGTCAAGTCAGATCATGATGTGCAGGGGCGTGCAGTCCATAAAGGCATAAAAGCACTGCCTACCCTGCCATTTTCACCCGCTAGTTATAATTTAATTTATTTTAGAACAATAATGTAACGTAAAATGGAACGTAATAAATGGCAGTCTTACTTTTGCGCCTTTATTTCGCGCTACTAATCCCCGCATATCTCTCAAGTACGATATGTCAGTCAAAATAAGTGGACTCGATCGCTGCCTCATGAACTCGCCCAATACCACTAGTATGAATGTGTGAATTAGCGTAAATACACTGTAAGTGTGAGCTCTCTACACTCACACAAAGCTGCAAAATGTTAAGTAGTGTGCGTGAAAATGCAGCACCTACTCCACAGATTATATAATATTAGTAGCATTTTCGGCAACATTCCATTTTCATACGCTAAACAAAACGCAAAACAATGCAACAAAACGCAATTAAAAAGTAAAATGGCCATAGACACCCGCTCGCTACGTGCATGGGGTTTTGGCGCGTACAATCCGACCAATTTGTTGATACCTTGGTTTCAAACATTTATTTGGGAAATGAGATTCATTCAGGATTGAAAGTATTTTATTATGATTTAGGTTAGAAAACGCAAACTGTTGTTTGTTTACTTATTGTTGTCGTTGTTGTTTTATGCTGAAAAAAAGTAGTAATTATAGATATTTTTAAATGTGTTTGACTAATAACGGTGCGATTCTTGTTAAAAACAAGTTGACTGAAAACAACCTGATGAAGTGATGACTATGTTTACAAGTTGAGACAAAGTACAAAAAGTTGAGACACCCGTTACTGTAACTTTTAATGTGTAAACGTGTGATGTGATAATGATAGAGGCAGATTGTACAATTAGGATGGAAAAAGCGCTCAGAAAAGGTAACACGACTTGTATTCATTTAACTTCTTACGACAGATGCGGCTGGCTCGGGTTGTTAGTGTGCATAGTTTGTTTACTTTGTTACAATGCACCGCACCGCACATTTTTGCCGTTCGTCTCAGTCGCAATTTGATGCGAGCCATAATAAAATCCAGTTTTTGCATGGGATGGTTTCTTAAGGATCCGGTAAAACTTGCAGTGGAAAATGAAGCGGTGCGTAAAACACCTAAGATCCCCCTCAGTTCATATCTACTGCCTACCCAGACATGAAACCCTGTGCACGCCACTGATGATGTGGCATGATCAAGTCAAGTCAAGTGAAGTTTAGTCAAGCTAAGTCAAGTCTGATCAAATCTAGTCTAGTAGAATCAAACTATGTCAAATGAAACATGATTTTAAAATTTACCTTGACATCCTTTAAATTAACTGGCTGGTCCAGTCTGAACTTATGTTTGTTCTCTCCTGCCATGACATCCAGTAGTAGAGGTAAATCTTCAGCTTTCCTTGCCATCGGACCCACTACTAGGAAACGTGGGAAGAGCTCGTCGCTTAGCGTCGGTATGTGGCCTTGGATCATATCACATCTATACTTCGAGTGAAGTTAAATTTAAGGTCAAGTCAGATCGAGTCAAATCAAATCATGTCAGGTCAAGTCAAGTCAGATCGAGTCAAGTTAAATCATGTCAGGTCAAATCAAGTCAGATCATGCCACGTAGAATCAAGTCAAGTCAAGTGAAATTTAGTATATTCAAGCTAAGTCAAGTCTGATCAAATCTAGTCAAGTAGAGTCAAACTATGTCAAATGAAACATGATTTTAATATTTACCTTGACATCCTTTAAATTAACGGGCTGGTCCAGTTTGAACTTATGTTTATTCTCTCCCGCCATAACATCCAGTAGCAAAGGCAAATCTTCAGCTTTCCTTGCCATCGGACCTACGACCAGGAAACGTGGGAACAGCTCGTCGTTTAGCGTTGGGATGTGGCCTTGGATCATATCACATCTATACTTCGAGTCGAGCCAAGTCGAAGTTAGGTCAAGTCAGATCGAGTAAAGTAAAATTATGTCAAGTCAAGTCAAGTCAGATCATACCACTTAGAATCAAGTCAAGTCGAGTGAAGTTTAGTATAGTCAAGCTAAGTCAAGTCTGATCAAATCTAGTCAAGTAGAGTCAAACTATGTCAAATGAAACATGATTTTAAAATTAACCTTGACATCCTTTAAATTCACTGGCTGGTCCAGTCTGAACTTGTGTTTATTCTCGCCCGCCATGACATCCAGTAGTAGTGGTAAATCCTCAGCTTTTCTTGCCATCGGACCCACTACCAGGAAACGTGGGAAGAGCTCGTCGCTTAGCGTCGGGATGTGGCCTTGTATTGAGATTATTCCTGCGGAGGGAAAATACAGTGATAGAATAGTTTGTAGGTAATTTAAAATTAGCTAGCTTGGTTTACCTTGATTTTAAATCTGCTAAAATCTGGTAAACACTGCTCAATATTATCACATTTTACGAATTTTATAGGAGTACGTCTAAATCTTGGCACAGAGTTTGAAAAACTTCGTGCCGAGCAGGCAAGTTCCTGTTTTTGGAATATCCATGTTCAGCAGTGGACTGCTCGTTGCTGTTAATATACCTACCAAATGTTGTCAACACCAATAGAAGATGTTATTGAGTTGCTAAGGCAAGGTGTGCTATTCAAATTTTCTCTTGATAATACGTGTTTTTCGCATAGTTTGCTTTAAATTAATAAAGTCGAGTTTATTCCTTGAATCCAGCATTATCATTGTTAGAAGCAGTCCACTACTACCCAAGGAACCTTGCATTATTCTTCGAGCCGGATCTGAACACGCGACGTATGGATCATTTCAGATCTAGAACTCATACAGGAAAAGTGTTATTAATTTATTACCTGGAGTGGGTTTATGTCCAAAGACTCCACAAAACGCTGATGGTACTCGTATTGAGCCCGCCACATCTGATGCCACGCTGAATGCACTTGCACCACAGGCTAACAGTGCTCCCTGAAAATAATAAAAAGAAAATTTGTTACATATTACAAATGTGCTTGGGACAGGCCGTGTGATGCCGGCTTAGAATAGTATCACCCCAATTCTACCCATGGGTGTCGTAAAAAGCGACTATGGGCTTGTAAATAAAACATCTTACAGTGCCATCCGCCTGCCAAGCGTGGTGAGTATGGCAATAGGTACCGTCGAGAAGGGGAGGCCTATGTCCAGCAGTGGAATGCCTCCTGTAGACTGATTCAGCAGAGATAACTTAACCTTTGGAAAATTGACTATACTTAGGTACACGAAGTTTTAGGAAACTGCGTTCTTTGTAAGGATTTAACCATTCCCCAAAAGTGAACTTCTTAGGCGAACTCCGCACCCTATGACTGGACATTATGTTGATTTTAACTATGATTTTTTGTGGATTTAACAACCACACTAATACTTTTTTTATTTCTTTTACATACAAGAACATTTTGAACCTACCTAGCCAACGGGTATCCATGAAGACAGCTCTGGTCCTTTACTCCGATAGATAGGCTAGCCCTTTGAAAAGACGGCACTACCTTCAGAAGACCCGGTATAGAGTGGTAGGTACCTACCACCTACCGTATTTATGTAGGCAGTAACAGAAGTATGATTCGACCTCTACCCACTAAACGAACCGTTCCGGCCGAGCTGATGCAAATATTGACTTGGCGGAGTTACACTGGCCAGGCGGACGATGATATAATTTGTTTGTTAATCTTCCAACCGTGCACTTAACACAGTTCAAGAACATGTATAGTCTATTCAAAATCATAGTGCCATGACCAGCCTAAGCGGGAGGCCAAGTTACGCTGGTCGCGTAGTATTTAAGTATTGCGACGAGCGTATTTTGGCCTCCCGCTTAGGCTGGTCATATCATTTCACGACACTATGATTGCGAATGGACTATACCATACCTAATGTGTGACTTTACACCCTTTTTCTTCTTGTCGGGTCAAAGATCTCATATTTTTCAGTTTTATGCCTGACGATAAAATCTCTAAGTACCTAGGTACCCTCTACATTCTTAGAGACAGGAAAAGTACCTAACTGCTTCCAGCTTCTATTGCTTTGTCTAGACTGTTAACTTGGCGAATTACTATTTTTAAGAAGTTCTTTATAATACCTACTTGTTTGATAATATAATTAATAGGGATTTTTAAAATAGGTACCTAATTACAACAGTGATAGATGAAAAAACAGTTTTGTAAAATCGGTTATATTTGGGGTTCCAACATTCCTACACACAGAGCATGCGATTTGTAGGTAGGTACCCACAAGACTTAGGTAAATAACTGAGTGCTAGGTATATCCGTCACACCTGCGAATAATCACACGATAAAACTTAGTATAAACTGCGAAGAACAAATGTACTTAGATAACAGCATAATTTAATCTTAGCGTATAGGATGTTGAAAAAAAAATACTTAATTTATAATTTTTATTAGGATTACACTGAACATAATTTTATCGCAAAATCATCGTCACCTTTCGTCATCTGTCTTCTTGCTCTTATACCAAATTGGATAGGGTCGGCGCAATATGTTTTGTTAGAACACAAAATTATTTAGCAAAAGGATTCGGCTACGTTTTATAACCGGCCGCTTCCGTGACGTCTACCCTATTTTAAAATGCTATTGTAGGTGAAGTGTAGGTGGTATCACCACCACCATGCGGTTGACCGTAGACGACAGTTATTCAGCCGAGGTCGAAATTTCAACAACAACCTGAGTAGACTAGGAGTGCTAGTATTCTTAGCCGCTACCACACACACATTTATTATCGCAACATTATTCGCAATTTTATCGGCTCGTTTATTTATAGGTAGGTACTATACGTATTATAAATTATAACTATCGGAAACTGTTTCACCCGCTGCTATCCATTTCCCGTGGGAAAAAGAACATTTCCCTGCGTCTATTATCAATGCAAACTGTTCTTTCTAGCCAAGCATAAATAGGCACCTCCTTAGGGACCGACAGACAGACAGCGGAAAGTTACTGTCTGTCTGTGTTTAATACTATTTAGTGACTTAACGATACAGATAGTTTCATTAAGAGGAATACCTAGAGCCAAGTTTTCATACAAACGTATTCCCCTTTTTTCTTCCGACTAATGCATGTACAACCATAATTCTTTATTTATTACATTGAGGCCTTTTATAGGCACGCACGGCCTTATTTCTGTTTTTTTTTTTTTTAATATAATTACTTCAGGAAAACATTACGAGTAATTTTCTTCTGCCATAAAAAATGGAAAATGCTTTTTTCTGTTTTATAATAACTTTTATACTTAATACAAAATATTTGACTACTTCTAGAAGACCTAGAAAGCTGAAATTTTGCATGAAGCTAGTCGTTAGCATGAAATTAAAAGGAAAATTCATGAAATGGAAAATAGTCAGTTTCATGAGTACCTCGACCTCCTCTAGGCTTGTTATAAACTTTTCTCCAATTTGCTCGGAAATGGCTTCATTACTTTAAAAAAAGAATACGTCAATGAACTCTTTTATGTAGTCAAGGCGCAGAGGACTGTAATAGAAATTGCCGGACTAGGCCGGTAATAAAAGGGTTCTTAAACTTCACACTTTCGTGTTTAGGTGTTTTATGGAACACAATTTGTTTGAAGTTTGAAGGCTGAATGTGAATTTCCCGCGCATTCTTTATGAAACGGAACGTAACCAAAACCAGCGCATGCGCTTTGCGAACTTTAGAAGTTACGAAGTGTCAATTTTGTCACGATTAAATATTTATTATTTATGTTTCCTTGCAAATTGGAGAAAAGCACTATACGAACCTCGGCCGGTATAACAATTTCTGGTCTCGTTTACTTTAGAAGACCTCGACTTCGTCTCGGCCTTCCAATGCCACTCGACCAGAAATTGCTATATACTCGGCCTGTGACGTAATGTACTATTTTGTTACACCCTGTGTATGAGGCGCTAACTATAAAATAAAACGAGCGTTCGCATTTGCACCACGCCGTGAATATCGATCATGTGATAATGACTCTTGATTGTTGTCTGTCTATCAGCTATCTATAGACATAAGTACCTACCTATAACCTAGTACTCTTCAAACATTGTAGACGAGGTTGAACTTTCTTGTATCGCACAAGTAATCATCATGTGATACTTAGTTAATTAATAAGAGAGTACCTGGTTGACCAAGTTTCCTCGGTTAATCAATACGGGGTGTTAGGGACGGTGTAACGAAAACTTTGCAGGCGTGCTCAGACCATCAAACTGAACAACTTTTACTATGGAGCCAATGGTGGGAAACGAAAAAAAATTTCCGACCTCCCATACAAAGTCAGTCAGCTGATCGTGAATTTTGTATGGGAGGTCGGAAATTTTTTTTCGTTTCCCACCATTGGCTCCATAGTAAAAGTTGTTCAGTTTGATGGTCTGATCATGCCTGCAAAGTTTTCGGTACACCGTCCCTAACACCCTGTATATCTACATAATTATCATTGTTAGTTTTAAAACAATTGTCAAAAAGCAGGGGAAAAATATATTTTTGAAGAACTATACTTAGCTAGATTGATTTATCGCCCCCGAAAGCCTCTGCATACGAAATTTCGTGAAAATCGTTGGAGCCGTTTGCGAGATCCCGATTATACCGGGAGTAACAAAAAGGGTATTAAAAAGCCGAAAGGAGGTCAAGGTACTCTTGAAACTGAACAACTTTCCCCGTGGAACATGGGTCGACAGATGAAAAAGATTGGGCCTCCCATACAAAATCGCTCCCTGTGTATGAAGCGCTAAATAAAACGAGCGTTCGCATTCGCACCACGCCGTGAATATCGATCATGTGATAATGACTCTTGATTGTTGTCTGTCTATCTATAGGCATAAGCACCTATAACCTAGTACTCTTTAAACATTGTAGACGAGGTTAAACTTCACAAGTATGAGGCAGGTACAAATGTACATCTTAGTTAATTAGAGAGTACCTGGTTGACCGAATATTATTGTTAGTTTCGAAACATTTCACAAAAAACAGGTAAAAAAATACTTTTGAAGAGTTAAACCTAGCTAGACATACGAAATTTCGTGAAAATCTTTGGAACACACGCCAACAAAACACGCTAACAAAAAGGGTATAACAAGCCGAAAGGAGGTCAAGGTACTCATGAAACAGAACAACTTTCCCCATGTAAAATGGGTCGAATTATGAAAAAATGGGCCTCCCATAGTAAATCAATCAGCTGACCGGCGATTTTCATATTTCGACCTATGTTCCATGGGAAAAGTTGTACAAATTCACCCTTTCGGCTTATTATACCCATTTTCTTACATCCTGTATATAAGGCGCTAACTATAAATAAAACGAGCGTTCGCATTCGCACCACGCCGTGAATATCGATCATGTGATAATGACTCTTGATTGTTGTCTGTCTATCTATAGCCATAAGCACCTACAACCTAGTACTCTTTAAACATTGTAGGCAAGGTTGAACTTTCTTCCTCGGTTCACAAAGGATGTCATTGTTAGATTTAAAACATTTCACAAAAAAATAATTGTATGTATGTATGTATCATTTATTCATTTAAAACAATTAGGTTACAGAAATCAATTTCCGCCAAACTGCGCAGCAGTTTATTGGCAGATCATAAAAATATTTCCTTATGTCTATTAAGAGTTCATACATACCTAGGTACTCAAACAAACTAACAAAAACAAACACATTCTTAATTTCTAAGCATTATAAACAAGCCAGTATCTCGCTACTACTGTCGTTACCCTCATGCGCTAATTACTCACCCACACCTATTAAACGGCAAGAGACCTACATACTGATCGGTACCTACTAGTAGGTACATCTCTCGTAGGTAACCATAATAACTATTACTTACGTTAGTTCATTAGCAGTGTACGGGTAGGTATTGTAATTAGCACATGACGCTAGGCATTTAACACAGCTGACTAGTTGTTATTGCAAATCTAAACGATAAAATGATAAGTGGTAGTAGGTTCTAAACTAGCATGCTTTAGTTTGCCTACAATCAAACTTAAGGCTAGATAAAAGTAAAAAATATTATAATTTAGGTTGCAACATTTTACGCATTCTTGACTTTAATTGATTTTTCGATTGAAGGTTTGTTAAACATTCTAATGGTAAGCTATTATATATCTTAAGCAGTAAGTTTTGGTAGGTTCGTTCTCCATAGTAGTTAACGGTTTTGTACTTTTTTACAAACAGTTTTGGTTTGCGCCTTGAAATTATTCCTTTACTATCTTCCAATGCTTTCAACAACATACTATAATATTTGTCAAAAGTAGCAAAAGTAATTTTGAACTGATGGTGTATGGGTATGATTTTACAAATGTCAAAAAGCCGATCGTAGTTATCCCTGCATTTCTTTTTAACTTTGGGATTTGCAAGGATTTTCAAGAAGCGAATTTGAAGTTTTTTAAGGTTGTCTAGATAAGTTTTGAAAGTTCTACCATACGCTATAAGTCCATACTGCAGATATGAATCCACCAATGAAAAATATACCGTATAAAGTAGGCTTTTAGGTACATTGTATTTAAGTAGGTAAAATTTACTTAGGACACTTCTCAACTTATTACATGTTTGCTCTGTGTGACTTTTCCAGCTTACACTTCTATCTATAACTAAACCGAGATATTTAAACTGTTCTACAAATTCTATATTTACGCAACTACATTTTGTAAAATTTTGATGCATACAATCATACGAGTGTCCAGTAATTTTGTAACTAATTGCATTTTTCCTGTAGTGTGGTGATGACATATGCATTCCCTTCGTTTTAGCTATATTAATTATAATGCCATTGTCGTGTGACCATTTAACAATGCTATCAAAGTCGGATTGTATTTTTTCCTGAATTTCTTTTTGATCCTTACTTGCAAAAAGAATGCACATGTCATCAGCGTACATAAATACCGTACAATATTTTATAACACGGATTATGCTGTTCACATGCATAATATATCCTACTGGACCTGAGATTAAATATGATCTTTGGAGAATTAAACATAGCTAGATCGATTTATCACTCCCGGACGGAAGCCCCTACATACGAAATTTCGTGAAAATCGTTGGAACTGTTTCCGAGATCCCGATAATACCAAGAGCAACAAAAAGGTATAACAAGCCGAAAGGAGGTCAAGGTACTCATGAAAATTTACAACTTTCCCCATGTAATATGGGACAAAACATAAAAAAAATGTTCCTCCCATATTAATCGCCAATCAGCTGATTGATTATCTATAGTAGGTCCTACTTTGATTTTCATAGATCGACCCATATTCCATGGAGAAAGTTGTTCAGTTTTACTTATTTGGCTTGTATACCCATTTTCTTACTCCCTGTATATAAGGCGCTAACTATAAAATAAAACAAGCGTTCGCATTCGCACCACGGCGTGAATATCGATCATGTGATAATGACTCTTGATTGTTGTCTGTCTATCTATAGCCATAAGTACCTCTATAACCTAGTACTCTTCAAACATTGTAGACAAGGTTGAACTTTCTTGTATCTTCTAGGCACCTATGAATGAGGCAGGTAGAAATGTATAACTTAGTAATAAAATGAAGTCGCTCTGTCGTTGAACTCGCTAACTCCTCCTAAACCACGCAACGGATTTTTATGCGGTTTTTTGTGGATTAGTCGGTGGCCCTGTTGTGAACAGCCAATTCGGGTAAATTAAAAATATTACAAAAGTTTAACTTTGAACTATAATATTACTAAGTATAAAAATAGTTATTCACAATTTTCGTTTCGGATTCTGAAAACTTTAGTTTCTTCATGTTCTACTTACTTGATTTTGCAGCCACAACGGTACACTGCACATAGGCCTCCCCCGGGGAAGTACTACCTAAGTATATACATTTCATGTTGATTATTAGGAATAATCGGTGGTCAAGGTCTCTACGTTTCGTTTGTTCATTACCGCAGGATATTCAAGATTTTCAAGGATCAGAATAAATATCTACCTACGTATTGTAGCATATCTACTGCAGGAAATTGTCCTTCCGATTTTCTAAACTGATGAAGAGGAGAAATCATAATCACGTGCATCTTTCGAAGATTACAATCATTTACAGTTTGCAAAAACGTTTTCAGCTCATGCGTGAAATAAACGTGTTCCGACTTCCGGCTAATAAGAAGGAATTATAATATGGCTTCCTAACGTGAGGTAGGTATTATATTTCATGTGATTAGAATTCTACCTTATTGATTTATCAAAGTTGTAAGATAAATGCCGTGTAGTGCCAGCTAGAATAGCATTATACCCCATTTCTACCTATGGGTGTCGTAAAAGGCGACTCAGGGAATGGAATGGACAGCAGCGTTACCTTTTAATACAGCACTTTGAACTGCTCGCCAGTCCGCCTGCCAAGCGTGATGAGATGAGTATGGTTTAAATATTCCACTATAGGGGAAGGCATGTCTTTGTGACCATCAGTGGGCTGCTAAGGCTTTTGAAGTTGATGAAGAAGTAAAATAGCCTTGAATAGAATAGAATTGTGTGTATGATAAACATTGTTTGGTTGTTTCTTATTATACTATTTTAGGTAGGTACTGAAAAACACTGACACCAGACTTCATCGGGTTGTTGGACGACTCGGTGATCCAATCGAAAAGAAGAAGGTATAGGTACTGTTTAATGCTCAGAAAGCCGACGACGTGGTTACTACGTAGGACGTTAGCATTTTCCCGTCCTATTCCTGCCAATCTGCCCTTTTAAAACCGGCGGCCTATTTTACGGAACAAAAACAGGATAGAAAGTTCATAAGCAGCTTAAATGTCAAGTGTCCAGAAAGTTGTGGGTTATTTACCCAACTGTTTCAGAAGGGTTACGTACTCAATTTGAATAGGCAAAGCGAATTTTGCTAAAAGGCGGAATCATTTTTTTATCAGGCGAGCTTCCCGTTTAAATTTTGTTTACATGCATAAAAGTATAAATATTTGTACTCCTTTCCATCTTTATCTTATTGACCTGATCTTATACCATGAGAATTGTTGGTAGTTGCTCTTTTCAGGTCCGTGGTCGGTCACCCACCTTAAGCACAGTTCAGTTGTATTGTCGGGTTTATCAGTGCTTACTCTAATGTTTGTATATAAATAGATTAGGCATAATATAAAAGGGTAACTTTTGAAATAGTACCTACATTGCACTGTTATACTTATAGTTCGAGAGCCCAGGGGGTAAGTGGCTATCTCATACGGTACCACGATAGGCTAGGTTTGGATCGTTAACCAAGACTTAAACAAGTCGTATGACCCAGGTCTGCCAGAGCCAATCCTGCCGAAACATAAAAATAATCGATATTTTTCAGAGTCATTTTTTATAAGGTACCACAATGAAAGTGCTGGCATCAGTTAACCATTGAAAAATTATGTAAAAAAAGCTTGGTCTGCCACTGCTCACCCTGCCGGAAGTGCTTGCCAGACCTCTCCAAAGATGCCCTTCCGACACCCCTAAACTATCTCATCGGGTACCACGACGCGACCACCACAACATAATAGCCAAGATCACTCTGACAATAGATCACAAGGTCTGCCAGGCCTAAACTTGCCGCATCCTAGTGTTTCAGACATTTGAAGTTGTAGGTCCAGTGTATGAAAAATGACCTATATCTTTTTCCCCCCGTGTTTGATTTTGATGGTGCCTTAATACGAAATGCTCTCCATAATGAGGAGCTTCGAGTCATATAGGACAGTTGGGTGGAGGGTTTCAGTATTGAACGCAATCCTGTCAAAAAGTTTGAAATGGAGGTTTGGTCTATGAAAACTGGCCTATATCTTATTCCCCCCGGGTTTGATTTTGATGGCGCCTTAATATGAAATGCTCTCCATAACTAGGAGCTTTGAGTCATATAGGTCAGTGAGGAGGAGGCTCTCTGTATTGTACACAATCCTGTCAAAAGTGTGAAATTGTAGGTAAAGTGTATGAAAACTGGCCTATATCTTTTCCCCCACTGGTTTGATTTTGATGGTGCCTTAGTATGAAATGCTCGTAATGATTAGGAGATTCGATTTATATAGGTCAATTGGATAGAAGGTCTTTGTTCTGTGCACAATCCTCCTAAATATGAAAATATTCGATAACTTCTGCAGATTTTATCAGTTAAAATTGTCATATCATAAGGAACTCGAATAAAAGTGCTTGCATCAGCTTACCATTGACAAATTATGTTAAAAACTTGGTCTGCCACTGCGCACTCTGCCGGAAGTCCTTAGATGAGATAGGTTAGGGGTGTCGGAAGGGTATATTTGGAGGGGTCTCCCAAGGACTTCTGGCAGAGAGCGCAATGGCAGACCAAGTTTTCTTAACTCAATTTATCAATGGTAAGCTGATGCCGGCACTTTTATTCGGGTACCTTATGATATGACAATATTAACGGCAAAAATCTGCAGAACATATCCAATATTTTCATGTTAAGCAGGATTGAGATTTTTTCCGTTAACATTGTAATTTCATAAGGTACCCGAATGACAGTGCCAGCATCAGCTTACCATTGATAAATTGAGTTAAGAAAACTTGGTCTGCTATTGCGCACTCTGCCAGAAGGCCTTGGGAGACCCCTCCAAATATACCCTTCTGACACCCCTAACCTATCTCATCTAAGGACTTCCGGCTGAGTGCGCAGTGGCAGACCAAGTTTTTTTTACATAATTTGTCAATGGTAAGCTGATGCAAGCACTTTTATTCGAGTTCCTTATGATATGACAATTTTAACTGATAAAATCTGCAGAAGTTATCGAATATTGTCATATTTAGGAGGATTGTGCACAGAACAGAGACCTTCTATCCAATTGACCTATACAAATCGAATCTCCTAATCATAACGAGCATTTCATACCAAGGCACCATCAAAATCAAACCAGTGGGGGATACTGAAAACCTCCACCCAACTGTCCTATATGACTCGAAGCTCCTCATTATGGAGAGCATTTCGTATTAAGGCACCATCAAAATCAAACACGGGGAAAGATATAGGTCATTTTTCATACACTGGACCTACAACTTCAAATGTCTGAAACACTAGGATGCGGCAAGTTTAGGCCTGGCAGACCTTGTGATCTATTGTCAGAGTGATCTTGGCTATTATGTTGTGGTGGTCGCGTCGTGGTACCCGATGAGATAGTTTAAGGGTGTCGGAAGGGCATCTTTGGAGAGGTCTGGCAAGCACTTCCGGCAGGGTGCGCAGTGGCAGACCAAGCTTTTACATAATTTTTCAATGGTTAACTGATGCCAGCACTTTCATTGTGGTACCTTATGACATATTTTTTACGAAAAAATTACTCTGAAAAATATCGATTATTTTTATGTTTCGGCAGGATTGGCTCTGGCAGACCTGGGTCATACGACTTGTTTAAGTCTTGGTTAACGATCCAAACCTAGCCTATCGTGGTACCTTATGAGATAGCCACTTACCCCCTGGGCTCTCGAACTATTACTATTGTAAAACTACTTTATTTGTAAAATTTCTTACTAACACTTTTCTTATATTCTTCAACACACCAACAGACTACATTGCACACAACTAAAATAAATTGTACCTAGTAATAAAATACTTTCAAATCTCTCTATCTTTTCGTGTGGGACACCGAATCGTTCAACGACCCGGTGAACCCTGGTGTCAAGAGTTTTTCAGCCGCCTACTGCAAGTAGCAGGCCTCTGACATGGTTGTGTAACGACCGCCATCATAGACAGCAACCGGGACCGACGGCTTAACGTGCCCATCCGAAGCACGGAACCATCTTACTTGCGGACAATCAGGTGGTTCAGCCTGCAATGTCCTAACCAGACTGGGAACAAATTCACAAAGTGATAAATATCAACTTTGTGAGTGACCCCACCGGGAATTGAACCCGGAACCTTTGCGTGGCAGGCAGGCATACTAACCACTGCGCCACATCTAATCCACTTTCAAATATAAAACGTTGTTGTTGTAATGTTTTAAGTTAAATAAGTTGAGTTACATAAGAACTGTACCGCTTCCTGGGGGAAGGCCTGATGACCTATATTACAGGTTTAAACCTAGTTTAGGCATCAGCCCTCCACAAAATGTTAACATAATTTTTTGTAACCAATGTCTGTAACATGAAAATGCTTTTGTGGTGTGGAAATAAACATTTTATTTATTTATATTTATTTATTGTACACCAGTTCTGCCTACCTCGCAAGAGCCAAAGGCGTGCATGATTATACTGATCTCTCCTCCAGAAGATCCGCCAGCCGTCCTGCTCAAACAAAAAGGGTTGTTGGTAGTCCCCCTTAACAAATTCGTGGTTTCCCATCCCAAGCACAGTTCAGGCGTATTTGAAACCAGAAGTGGGATGGCCCCGGACGCTCTCTGCCTACCCTACAAGACATAGGTGTGATATTTATACTGACCTCTCCTCCTGAAGATCCGCCAGCCGTCCTGCTCAAGCAATAAGGGTTGTTGGTAGTCCCTCTTAACAAATTCGTGGTCTCCCATCCCAAGCACAGTTCAGGCGTATTTGACACCAGAAGTGGGATGGCCCCGGACGCTTTGACAAGCCGCACGACTTCGCCGTCTGATGAGGCGCGGCGACCGGCGTTTTCTAGGCAGCCTACGGAGTTTGATAACCCTGGAAAAGAAAAGAACTATTTAGCTATCTTGAGACTGTCGAAAGACATACATACAAAATTATCATGCCTATATTTGCCACGCCTTGAGGGGTAAGATGGAGAGCCGTTCAGAAGACTGTATATGACCATAGTGACAGGTTTTCAGCTTGTCGCCTAAAATTGCAATAACCATCAACTGTCAGATCCCTTAGTTCCTTCTTACAACACCCGCTGGTAGCTTTTGTTCATTCAAATGGCTTTTAAATGTCCAGTTACGTGAGTAACAATGTTTTACGAAAATAGCTACAATGTGAATGTGAGGTTCTACGTACACCGTTACGAAACGATGATAAATTGTTCTAGCTGAACATACTGCTACTATTTGCACATGCATGACCTAACCTCTTCATTTTACATGTCTTCAAAACCAAACCACAATAACATGTTGAACACAAATAAGGGGGACTGCGGCTCACTTAGTACTAGTAACGATTTTTTGACACCTTTATACGTTTTCTGGAATAAACTGAAGTCTCAAAGGTACTCAAGGTAACTAAGAAGATGGTTACCACGAACGTCATATTTCATTACCATTAAAATTAGGTCAGAATGACATTACTTTCTTGACGTTCTTGTAAATATTCTTCTTCTTTGAGATTTTTGACAGTAGCAACCCTGGATATGTAACAAGTAACAATCGCGAAAATCCTGAAATGGGTTAAGTGAATCTTTTGTAAACTCTTCTATTTTGTGATTGATTCCATTCAGTTTGAATTCACCATACAATTCCGAGACACCGGAAACAGGCATATTGCCACGTTGGTGATAGTGATAGCAGGTAGACAACAATACAGTAAATCTTGTTATACACGTAGAAACTAGATAGAATAGTCTTCCAATACACATAGGGTGAAATTTTACTAGTAACCGATAGCGTAAACTCAAAACCAGCTAGTGATGATAAGGAACAACTTTCCCCAAGGAAAATAGGTCAAAACATGAATAAAAAAATTTGGCCTCCCTTAGTATTTCAAATCAGCTGATCGGAAATTTTGTATGGGAGGACCATTTTTTTTTCATAATATTTCTGATTTATGATCCTTGGGGAAGGTTCTTCCTTATCACCAGCTGGCTTTGGGTCACTAGTAAAATTTCACCCTATGCTACCTATATGCAGGGTGTAAGGAACACCCCTGCGAATACCAGATCATGGTCATGCATGGTAAACGAAGTTTTCTTTTGACCTCTCGTACAAAATTGCCGATCAGCTGACTGATATCCTATGGAACTCAAAAGAAATGTGTCCCAAGATAAGCTCCATACTCCACAGCACAGGTAAAAGGTTTTCAGTTTTATGGTCTGATCATGCCCGCAAAGTACACCGTTCCTTAAGTACACCCCGTATTTGAAACAGCTGATCGTAATTTTGTAAGGGAGGACGAATTTTCTTTTCGTTTTCTGACATACCATAAAACAAGGAAGAGACGTTTAGTTTCGTGGTCTCCATGCATCCTAGCAGTATTCGGAAGGCTTTCTCTTACACCTCGTACCTATATGTATAATTAGGGTTGCTAGGCGTCTGCATTAAACCGGATGTAGTCAGTCAGGCTTTTTGATTTCCTGTGCTGCCAAAAATGCAAGATGACCGGCTTTTTTACCTAACCAAATGTTAGGCCAAACTCGCAGGTCTGTCCGTCTTTAAGGTATGGGAAATGGCAACCCTAGGTATAGACGTAGCATGTAGCCTACAAAGATCCGTATGAAAATTAATATAATTATAGACTTCGTATTGATTTGTTCACTACGGCGTTGAAAACGCTTATGTTGGACTCTAGTTCCCAAGCAGCTTAAGTAGGTCAAAGCAGCTTAGTTTTCCGATACGTAGGTACTTCTAAAAATACCTCAACAGCTGATAAAACACGAAGCCACGAGACCATCGATCCGCATTTATCTGATCTGTATTCAAATGAAAACGGCCATTTCCATAATGGCAGGGGACAATAAATATTGCTCTCTATCTAAATATTCACTGGTTATTATGTGTATGCTTTGACAGGTAGGTCAGGCAGAGTCAGGCAGCCTAGCCTGATTCCTTGACAGAATAATACCGGTTATCGATTGTATGGGTTTGTATTCATACAGGGTTGGTTAGTATTGTATAGACTATAGATAGATATAGGAGGTATTGATGTTTGCAAAGGTAAAACTCCTGAATGCTTCATTATTTCGTTGTTTCTGGGAGAAAGTTATTCCTGCCTTGCTAAGTCTTGCTTCGGCTGGTTTTGTTTTCATATTCAAGATCCTTTCAACTGATAGTTCAGTTGAAACAGTTCAGCAGCTCATCAGTTTTTAGTTTCCAAAAGATAAAATACAAGAGAATTAAGAAGAAGTATCAATAAAAAAGTATAGTGTATTCCCAATTTAGCTAAGTAACGCTAAAACGAGTTATTGGTTTGGTAAGTACTTATCTTATATGAGATTTGCCCCAACCCAGGATTATGGAAGGAATCTGGTTCTACCAGTTTCTAAGTGAAAGGAGGACTTAGTGTTGGTAATAGGTACTTAGCTAAGTAGGGGCTGTGTTTTGCTAAAGGTAGTAAAGGTACATGTACTTTAGATATGCAGATTCCCACACAGCAAGATTGAACATGATAGATACGGAAAGTTAGATGCATCTATTTTATACACACACATTACGCCTTATTCTAGTATTGAGGGGTAGGCAGAGATTAACGGCCGTAAAATATGGTCTTTATCGCCGCGTTAGACATATATTTGATTTGAGGACAGTTTCAGAAAATCGTGTATCACTTTAATTACAGACTTTCATGCCTGTGATATCCTCGAGTACCTCAGTCGCCTTTTACGAAACCCGTGGGAAAGAAATGGGGTGATACTACTAGGCATTTATCGAACACTATAAATGACGCAAGTTTTTCATTCTGCACCTACGGTTTTTAAACTTACAAGTAAAACTTCAAAAACTAAGTAAACAAACTATAATGTAATGGAAAGAGGTAGGTATCTTAGATACTCCAGCTACTTCCGAGTTTCCGAAACATCACCTTTTTGTAGTAGACTTACAAAAAGCGATGGAAAGCAGAGCTTGATGTTGTAGCTCGTTAGCGAACAATACAACCTCGGAACCATCTTGGAAGATACTCTTTGGGGAACTTTAACTTTCTTAGGGGAATTTGTGCTTTGAAAATCAGACTGAAATTATGCTTCATAATATTTAGTTTTCTTATATGAAGACAGTTTCGTGGTATGAGTGCACCCTGTCAGTATTCAGAGAGCTGTCCCCTTACACCCTGTAGTTTCCTGATTTATTTGTTACTAGCTGCCCGTCAGCGGTTTCACCCGCTGCAACCAATCTTTTACCCCTTTAGGGGTTAAAAATCGAAAATCCCTGAAACACGTACTAAATTTTTTTAGCTGTTTGATCTAAGTTTTGAAACAGATCGCATTTAAAAATCATGTTTTTCCATACAAACTTTTAACCCCTTTTTTACCCCTTTTTTACCCCTTTAGAGGTCGAAAACCGAAAACCCCGGAAATACGTTTCTTTTTTAGCTTTTTCATCTAATCGCAAATTTTGAAACAGATCGCATTTTAAAAATATTGATTTTCCATAAAAGGGGCTAAAAGTTTTAACCCCTTTTTCACCCCATCAGGGGTTAAAAATCAAAAATCCTTGAAACACGTATTTCTTTTTTCAGCTGTTTGATCTAATCGCAAATTTTGGAACAGATCGCATTTAAATATAATGATTATCCATACAAACTTTTAACCCCTTTTTTACCTCTTTAGGGGTTAAAAATCGAAAATCCCTGAAACACGTGTTTAATTATTTTAGCTCTTTGATCTAATCACAAATTTTGAAACAGATCGCAGTTACAAAAAATGATTTTCCATACAAACTTTTACTTTTAACCCCTTTTTTACCCCTTTAAGGGTAAAAGTTGAGGTAAAGAATATTTAAAAACCTGCCCCTTAACTTACTCTATATAATATAAAAAACCGCATCAAAATCCGTTGAGGGGTTTTAAAGATATAAGGAAACATACATACAGACACGGGAAGGGACTTTACTTTATACTATGTATTGATGATATTGGTTGATGATATTGATTCATAATAGTTTAAATAAATGGATCATACCGATTAAATCCGAAACAGTACTTAATAAATAAGTTTACAATTTGCCTCTTCTCTGGCATTTCGAGACAAATATTCAAAAAATATTTTGTACAGGTTATGGCCCCAGCCAAGAAATACAACGTATTTCTCCTCCTATATAGGGTGTATTTTTATTAGTGGCGGATCCGTTAAGGGTGTGTTCTGTCAATGAAACTGAATAACTTTCCCCAAGGAACATAGGGCGAAATATAAAAAAAAAATTTGGCCCTCCCATACAAATTGACCCGGCCGGCCAACACACTTAGTATGGGGAGACCAAATTTTTTTTTCGTATTTCGACCTATGTTCCTTGGGGAAAGTTGTTCAGTTTCATTGACAGAACACACCCTTAACGGATCCGCCACTAATAAAAATACACCCTATATAATCTGCACACGAACCAAACGATAGCGCGTTTTAGGAAACTAACAGCGCCATCTTACGGATGTGTTTGAAAACATCATAAGACTCGCGTAGGAAATCATTAACTTCGAGGTGTAAACGGTTATACTAGACAGCATCATGTCAACAATAATTTATAAAAATATCACGCGTATCGCTATAGTGACAGGTTGACAGCCTGTCGCCTAAAATTGCAATACACATGAAACCCTCAAGTCCCTTAGTCGCTTCTTACGACACCCACACCACAGGATGGGGTGATGCTATTCTAAGCCGGCATCACACGGCAAATTATAAAATGTGTACCAAAGCACAAGTTGGGTAAAGCGTTTGTTTCTGAAGTAAGCGCGGTTGCCGGGGTTTCCCTTCACGTACGCCCTACGCCGCAGTCTGTCCTCAAACATCCGCTTCCTGTGGGAAGCTCTGAACTTCTCAAATTAGTTGTATTTACCTCTGAATTTCATTTAATTATGGGCGTTTTTCAGGGGAATTTGTGCTTTGAAATTCAGACTGAAATTATGCTTCATAATATTTTGTTTGCCCGAATCAATCTAAGAATACTGTAACCCTTTGTCCAGTAAAGGTGTTTCGTAAAAGCTGACGTAGAGTTTTCGACTTCGGCTGAATATCTGTCGACTATGGTCAAGCGCATGGTGGCGGTGATACCACCTACAATAGTACAGTCATAAAACATAGCCAAATCCATTTGCTACATGATTTTGTGGTCTAACAAAACATGTTGCGGCGACCCTATATTCGAAATAATTGCTCCAGTTTTTAAATTGTTTACTAATGCACAAGTTGGGTAAAGCGTTTGTTTCTGAACTAAGCGCGGTTGCCGGGGTTTCCCCTTCACGTACGCCCTACGCCGCAGTCTGTCCTCAAACATCCGCTTACTGTAGGAAGCTCTGAACTTCTCAAATTAGTTATATTTACCTCTGAATTTCATTAAGACCGCATTCAATTTTTTCTAGCAAATTTGCAAATATTGGCTTTATAAACATGCGAGTTTCTCGAAAACCGTTATGTAAAAATAATATGTTACTTGAACATTTAATCAAGCATATTTTCATCTAAAAAATGTACAATGTAAATATTAACATTTTAGTTTTAAACCTGTTACAAACAGCGATATCTAAAGCGACAAAACCAAAATTCAGGAAAAGACCTCAAATCAAGCGTGAGTTTTAGAGTTTTGGTTCACTGTAAAAAAATATCAATTATACAAAAAAATAGAGTATATATTTGAGAACAAAGTCTACAGTGAACATTTTACAATTTTATTCAGAAATATAGAATAATACCACGTTTTTATATACGATTTTTTGCAAAATAATGCGCCATTATAACGGCTTCTGTATGAAAAAATAACAGTAGTAAAGATTTAAAAAAAATATATGTTATTTAAGAAGATGTACTTAATCTAATTGCAGAAAAATATATTTATTTTTATTCATAATATCACTGTAAAAAATATTCAAACATCCCCATGTTTTTCGCAAAATGACGCTCCGAGAGGTCTGGCAGGGAAAATTGTATGGGCTTCGTGAAAAGCTCTATAGCGGCCTTAAGGGCGCTCGTGGTCTCGGAGTTTGCATACAAACGTATTCGCTTGTTTTTTTTCCAAATAATGAATATCCTACATATAGTTTCGTATTCCCCTTACCTGTCTTCTTCCCGAAAAATGCATGTATGTATACTGTAGAGATATAATTCTATTTTTATTATAACACAAATGTCTACTATAGGCACGTCCCTATTTATTATCCAAAATAGTTTCGAGAAGTACGAGCCGTTTTCTTTTTCCATGGAAAATTAAAAAGGACTTTTTTCGTTTAAGGATTTATTCTTTGAAAAAATAAAAAGGATTGGAGCATTATGTTTAGTAAATAGTAGGCCTAAATGTAATAAAAAGAATATCTATCTGCATGCATTATTCGGAAAGAAATCAGGGTAATAAGTTTGTAAAAAAAAGGCCGAAAACAGTCATCACTCGGGTATCCTCTTAACCACCTGAGGGAGTGAAATACCGCTGAGAATTTTATAATGACTTCCTTCTTCTAATACCCATCCTTTCGAAACTCATTAATTTTTGTGTTACCGACTTGACTTCCCTTCTTTATAATCTTTTAAAAGCCTTGCTTATCTTAGTGTAAGGCCTAACACTTTTAACCCAAAAAAAAAGTTATATTTGATGAGCTCCATCACATATGTTCCTAGATTAATTCTAAGCATTTCTAGTCCGGGAGCCAGAAAAAAAAGTGAAGAATGGCGGATAGGAGGATCAAAGATGGCCGCCAATCATCTTTAAAAAAAATCCTTTCTCCTTCTGGTGGCTGGTAGGGCATGTTTAGTATCATTTCCATACAAATCGATGCCGTAGAATTTGTTTCTGCTACTATTTCTTGTCTATTTCATAATAATTTCAGAAGAAAAATGTAAAAATGTGAAAATTTAGGTTGAAGATTTTTGTTCGTAAGCTAATAACTTTAAAAAGAAGACAAAATATGACATATAAAAATACTATTATAAAGTGTGATTTATGTGGATTCTAAAAATAAACACACCGAATAATGATTTAGTGCAAAAAAACTGTGAAAAAAATTAAAAAGACTTCAGTCTGGGCAGTGGCTGAACACGCGCTATGTGGCGTTAATCTTACAAAAAAGTCGAGTGTGAGTTTTTGCATGCTCATCATTTAACATCACATCAGCCTATTTTAGTCCATTACTGGATATTGGCTTCCCCCTGGGAACAAGACGATCTTCTGTTGCTGCCTTCTTTCTACTTCTACTCAATACCAGCCGCTTTCTTTCTTTTAAATCACCGGTCCCTCATGGCGGCGTCCGCTACGCTTGCCCAGACATAATCTCCATTCAAGAGAACGCGTATCTGAACTCCACCGTCCATCACATCGGTTAGGTATACCACTCTCTCTCTCTTAAAAGAAGAGAGAAGAGAAGAGGTATACTACTGATCAACAGATGTGCCCAGCCAACTGCCATTTCAATTAGCTTCACTTCTAGACGAAAACTAGATATCAAATTTTTAAGCAACAGTTCAGACTTTTTACAATTTGTCGATAAGAACCCGTTTAAATAAATTATAACTATGTATGTATACCATGTTGGTTACTATAATCTCATTCTGGATTTTAGTAAATTACTGGGATCTTAAGCATATAGGTAACTCTCTATGAGTCTGTGAGGGATATGTAGCCGGTCAGTTACTTTTGCTGTCAGTTTTAACTTTATGTAGTTCAGTCAATGATATTATATGTAGGTTCTAGGTTGTAGATACGCCACCTGAGCAAAAATTTGTTACTTCAAATTGGTTCACAAGACGACCAATGAATCAGTCAGGCTATGAGCTGTTACGTGACACATGCCAATTTTTCTGTTCAAGCTTTATGGGGGTACCGTATCTATAATAAAATGTCTTTGTAGTTCAGTTCATTTTTTACGCTGAACTGATGAAGCATACCCAAGTACGAAAGACGCAAACTATATTTACATAATTTGGAAAATACCGTTAAGGAGGTTCTACGTATTGGCTAGATTATTAGTACCTACTCGTAAGTATCATTCATTACTAGTAAACGACCGATCGAATACCTTTGTTTTGAGGCATTGCGGCAAAGATGACTCTAGGATATGACGCAACTTTCCCTGCCTAGGCAAACTGCGTTCTACTGGTGATTTGCAGCCGATGTGGCGCAGTGGTTAGTATGCTTGCCTGCCACGCAAAGGCTCCGGGTTCAATTCCCGGTGGGGTCACTCACAAAGTTGATATTTATCACTTTGTGAATTTGTCCCCAGTCTGGTTAGGACATTGCAGGCTGAACCACCTGATTGTCCGCAAGTAAGATGGTTCCGTGCTTCGGATGGGCACGTTAAGCCGTCGGTCCCGGTTGCTGTCTATGATGGCGGTCGTTACACAGCCATGTCAGAGGCCTGCTACTTGCAGTAGACGGTTGAAAAACTCTGACACCAGGGTTCATCGGGTCGTTGAACGACTCGGTGTCCCACACGAAAAGAAGAAGAAGAAGAAGAGACTGGTGATTTTAGCCTCAAAATTGTGACCAATGTCGGCGGGACGTCATTTAATTTCAAGAGATACATCCCATCGACCGCCTCAGAGATAATGTGCTGAGGGAACTTTTTTATTTCACGTTAACGTACGAACATTGACGTATAATAATTACCAAAATATTTTTATTTTAAGCACGAGCCATAGTATTTCCTAGATCCATGGCTCGAGCACTTTCCAACCGTGAACTCGACGACGAGTGAATAACTTATAATAGCTATTGAGTAGCATTGACTGACTGTATTGTCTAACATTGTTAGCTGAGTACCATTGACTTGCACAGATATATCACAAAAATATACTACAAGAGGATCATTATTGTAAATTATCCTAGTTTAATGATTCCACTGATTGAAGATGCAAAAATCATTATACCCCAATTCAAACTAGGGTTCTCTGCATCACAGTGCTATCCATGGATAATAATGGACATACACAACTCAGATCCGGTAAACAGTAGATTCAAGAACAGATATTTAAATTTAACATTTCAAAAAATATGGTTCCGTGCGTGGAGGGCACGTTGAGCTGTCGGTTTCGGTTGCTGTCTATGATTACTTAAACGGTGGTCGTTACACAACCATGTCAGAAACTCTGCTACTTGTAGTAGGCGGCTGTAAAATTCTGACACCAGGGTCCATCGGGTCGTTGGATGACTCGGCGTCTCACACGAAGATAGAGAGATACCTCTTTGCGCATCAAACCACTACACCACATCAACACATCATTTACTAGCTAGCTAGCTGTCCTGAGAACATCCCACTAATGAAAACTATTATTTGCGAGCACATACTTCGGGCCATAATATTGCCAAGAAGAAATTAAATTGGTATATACCAAGAAGTTCATGTCTGGGTATAACCCTCAGTGCTTCTCTAAACGTTTCCGTGTTTTTCTTCTTGGGGTCGCAAAATGAAGACTCTTCAGATTTACCAGTTATCAAAGTTAGTACCTGGAACGCACCTGTTGCATACGACTAAGATTGTCTTTGCTGCATTCATATTTTCTTTAAAAGAAAGTTAAAGTTATTAGATCTATATCTGTGTGATGGAAACTGTGGTCATATTTTTTTGCATGTGACCTACCTAAATAACTTATTTTATGTGGTATAATCTCTATTTGTAAGATTAACGCCATATAGCGCGTGTTCAGCCACTGCCCAGACTGCAGTCTTTTTAATTTTTTTTGCACTAAATCATTATTAAGTGTGTTTATTTATAGAATCCACACAAATCACACTTTATAACAGTATTTTTTATATGTCATATTTTGTCACTTTTAAAAAGTTATTAGCTTACAAAGCAAAAATCTTCAACCTAAATTTTCACATTTTTACGTTTTTCTTCTGAAATTATTATGAAATAGACAAGAAATAGTACCAGAAACAAATTCTACGGCATCGATTTGTATGGAAATGATACTAAACTTGCCCTACCAGCCACCAGGAGGAGATAGGATTTTTTTTAAATGATTGGCGGCGGCCATCTTTGATCTCCCCCCTATCCGCCATTCTTCACTTTTTTTTCTGGCTCCCGGACTAGAAATGCTTAGAATTGATCTAGAAACATATGTGATGAAGCGCATCTTCTGACGCAAAAAAAAAGGGTTATGTATGGGAGACAATGGTTATTCCTCTAACTATCTACTTTGTTTCAACACTTGAAACTTTTTAAAAGCTCATAAATTAAAATAAGAAATTGAAGAATTGTTAGCATCGACGCATAAAAGCCGATAAACACATCTCAGGAACGGGCAGCAACGTTCTTTGAAATACAACGTCTTGCACAGCGCTTACCAACCTGCCTACCAAGACTGGTGATCAGGGTATGGGGAACCGTGTTCGTCCTGAAATTCAGCCATACATTGCACCTTCCAACCTGCCTACGAAAACTGGTGTATATATAGAAGTAAACCTATATTTAGGAAGAAGAAGAAGGACTTACCAATGAGCGAGCAGCTCTCCTTGACAGTGCACGGCACCCCTAGCAACGGCTGCTTCTTGGCCAGCTCGCTGATCTTCCCGCTCCTCCTGGCTTCCGCCACTATCCTGTCCACTTCTTTAGCATCCTCCACGGCGGCGCGATACCTCTCTTGTAGCTTTGAGGCTGGCTTAGAATAGCTACTCACATACATCACTACTTCTTCCCATGGGTGACATAAAAGCCGACAAATACATCTAGGGAATGGGCAGCAACGTTCTTTAAAATACGACTTCTTGCACAGTGCTTACCAACCTACCTATCAAGACTGGTGATCAGGGAATGGGCAGCATTGTTTATCGTGAAATGCAGCACCAGCACCAGCACCATACGCAGCACTTTCCAACCTGCCGAAAACTAGTGTATGTAGAAGGAACCCCATATTTACCCGCTCTTAGATCTTCCCGCTCCTCCTAGCTTCTGCCACTATTCTGTCCACTTCTTTAGCCTCTACAAAAGATACCCCCATCTTCCCTGCATTATGCTAGCATCAACCTATTTCTACTCATGATTGACACACACTGTTAGTCACTGTGACGTTAGGGCAGTAGCGTTCTCTATGAAATCCAACATCTTGTTGATGATGACGAGCGATGATTGCTCTTCTAAAACTGAGTTATGTACTTTTACGCAGTAGCTAATTGCCTAAGTAGAATGATCTTACCAACAAGTGAGCAGCTCTCCTTGACAGTGCACGGCACCCCCAGCAACGGCTGCTTCTTGGCCAGCTCGCTGATCTTCCCGCTCCTCCTGGCTTCTGCCACTATCCTGTCCACTTCTTTAGCATCCTCCACAGCCGCGCGATACCTCTCTTCTAGCTTTGAAGTCGGCTAAGAATAACATCACTCTACTTCCACCCAGGGATGACATAAAAGCGGACAAACACATCTAAGTCATGGGCAGCAATGTTCTTTAAAATACAACGTCTTGCACAGCGTTTACCAACCTGCCTACCAAGACTGGTGATCAGGTAATCGGCAGCAGTGTTCGTCCTGAAATGCAGCACCATACCTACACTGTACTTTCCAATTTACCTGCGAAAACTGGTCTATGTAGAAGGAAACCCATATTTAGGACTTACCAACAAGTGAGCAGCTCTCCTTGACAGTGCACGGCACCCCCAGCAACGGCTGCTTCTTGGCCAGCTCGCTGATCTTCCCGCTCCTCCTAGCTTCTGCCACTATCCTGTCCACTTCTTTAGCATCCTCGACAGCGGCGCGGTACCTCTCTTCTAGCTTTGAAGCCGGCTAAGAAAAGCGTCACTCTAATCTACCCATGGATGACGTAAAACCAGACGAACACTTCTAAGGAATGGGCAGCAACGCACAGCGCTTACCAACCTGCCTACGAAGACTGGTAATCAGAGAATGGACAGAAATATTCATCGTGAAATGCAGCACCATACACTGTACTTCCCAACCTGCGAAACTGTTGTATGTAGAAGGAATCCCTTATTTAGGACTTACCAACGAGTGAGCAGCTCTCCTTGACAGTGCACGGCACCCCCAGCAACGGCTGCTTCTTCGCCAGCTCGCTGATTTTCCCGCTCCTCCTGGCTTCTGCCACTATCCTGTCCACTTCTTTAGCATCCTCCACGGCGGCGCGATACCTCTGTTCTAGCTTTGAATCCGGCCAAGAAAAGCATCGTCATATTCCTCTACCCGTGTTGCAAAAGGCGGCTTAGCAAACTGCGTTATCCAACCTGTTTGCTTGGTGACTATAGAAAACGTTTCCCAATAGAAGAGGTCCATATCCAGCAGTGGACTATTGTGGCTGTTGACGTTTTTGATCACTTCTCTTATAAGACTGCGTCGTGTTTTTTCGGTACCTGCTCGTCTAATTAGAATCAAGACTCACCAACAAGTGAGCAGCTCTCCTTGACAGTGCACGGCACTCCTAGCAACGGCTGCTTCTTCGTCAGCTCGCTGATCTTCCCGCTCCTCCTGGCTTCTGCCACTATCCTGTCCACTTCCTTAGCATCCTCCACAGCGGCGCGATACCTCTCTTCTAGCTTTGAAGCTGGCTAAGAAAAGCATCGACATATTTCTATACCCTTGTCTCAAAAGGCGGATTTGGGAGCCAGGGAATGAGCAGCGTTCTTCTAATACTGAGCTGACCAACCCGCTTGCTTAGCTAAGTGAGTCATAGCAAACACCTTCTAATAGAGGTCCATGTCCAGCACCGAACTGTTATGCTTGTCACCGAACTGCGTCATACGATACCTACCCGTCTAATTAGAATCTAAGATGTTGCTTCCAGACTCACCAATGAGTGAGCAGCTCTCCTTGACAGTGCACGGCACTCCTAGCAGCGGTTGCTTCTTCGCCAGCTCGCTGATTTTTCCGCTCCTCCTGGCTTCTGCCACTATCCTATCCACTTCTTTAGCATCCTCCACGGCGGCGCGATACCTCTCTTCTAGCTTTGAAGCTGGCTAAGCATAGAACCACTCTACTTCTACCCAAGGCCAAGATGCTCTTTGGGTCGCTGAGTCAGCGGAGTTAGTTAGATAGTTACTTCTATCTACATAAAAGTCGCCAAACACATCTAAGGAATGGGCAGCAACGTTCTTTAAAATACAACGTCTTGCACAGCGCTTACCAACCTGCCTACCAAGACTGGTGATCAGGGAATGGGCAGCAGTGTTCGTCGTGAAATGCAGCACCATACACTGTACTTTCCAACCTGCGAAAACTGGTGTATGTAGAAGGAAACCCATATTTAGGACTTACCAATGAGGGAGCAGCCTAGAATCTAGAAGTTACTTAAAGACTTACCAACAAGTGAGCAGCTCTCCTTGACAGTGCACGGCACCCCCAGCAACGGCTGCTTCTTGGCCAGCTCGCTGATCTTCCCGATCCTCCTGGCTTCTGCCACTATCCTGTCCACTTCTTTAGCATCCTCCACGGCGGCGCGATACCTCTCTTCGACTACTGCGTTGAGGTAAGGATTGACTTCCTTGACTCGGTCGATGTATAAGTTGACTAGATGTTCGCTGGTGACCTGTTAAGTAAAAGAAGGCATTTAGAAGTATTACTGACAATCGATATCCCACAAAAACATATCTATGTAAAATTTAGCCAATGTCAGCATGTGTGCGTACGTTGTGTGTACCACCCAGTAAAAAGGTATCAGATCTAAAATAGTTTCAAATCCTGCCTGCATTGGAAAATATTGCTTTAAAAAAAGTCTGAGTCACAGCCGCTAGTCAGCTCGCTAAAACCTATTGATTGGTTTTCCTGGTATCTGCCTTAAAAGCTCTGTATGCATGTATATTTTCTGAACTATATAACACTAAAGCTCGGTGAAATTTCGCAGAAGCGGAAACCCAAGGGTTTATATCACAAACTAGAGGCGACAACGCAAATTCTATCGCAAATTAGGTAAATAGGTGCTGACGTAAAACCTCTCTAGCATTGGAGCATATTGCATGCATGATACAAGAGGAAATAAAGAAAATTTTCTGGGAAATGAAAATCCGCTCATATTATTGTGTGTGACACCAAGTCGGCGAAAGCTTTGAGGAGTTTGAATTACTAGTTACCTAGATAACTATGATGATAAGTGATATGATAACAACGTAATTTATTTGCTGCCATCTAAGACTAAGAACCTAATCATACCTAATTGTTTACAAACAATCAGCGCAACTATCATTCCATTGCCACTGCGACTTAATATAAGTACTCAGAAGTATTGGTTAAAAACTGTTAGCAGAATACGAAACTACCAAAAAACCATCCAACTGACATGCAATCAAAACAGCAGATTAGCAGAATTCGGCCCCAGCTCAGCCTTCGGCTTAGTCTACAATATACTAACGAAACTGGCAAAAACATAGCCAAGTGATGAATTGAAAAATATCCAGCTATGAACTTTGTGTTTCCTCCTCTTGGTATCAAACCCGGACATCCGAACCTTGATACCTAAAACTGCAAGACTACGTAATTACGTAAATCCGGTATATCGTAATCCAATCATTTATTTTTGTAAGGTTTATTTTCTTTTTTTCTTATGATTAAGTTAGGTAAGGAAATATCTCATGTATACTTTACTTTGACTAAATACAAAACTTCGTAACGAATTTTAGGTCGGTACGACGATTGGAAGATATAGATAAATTTTTTGTTTTAGTTCCTTAGGGGTATGAATTTACACCTTCATTATTTTTAAAACCGACTCACACTTGGCCGTTTTCAGATTTTTTCCTTTACCTTGACCTAAAGACCTACCTCCATGCCAAATTTCAAGTCAATACGACCATTGGAAGTGGTCTAGGTTTTTGATGAGTGAGTCAGTCAGTGAGTGAGTGTATAGTAAAATAGCGATTTTCTGACGTCAATATCTCAACACCTACAATAGGTACATTAATGAAATTTTGTATTTTAGATAAGTAAGTAGATCTCGACAGATACAAGAAATTTCATATGCGTAGATAAAATAGATTTTGAGTTATAGGTGGGTCGAACTTGGCCCGAAATGGTTCGTGTAATATAACCCACGGCCGGTGTGTCGCTTTTTTTGCTCGAACTTGGCGGACACACTGCCGTGTGTCTAGATACGGTCACTTGCAAAATTACCTGACCGTAGTCCTGGGGTCAGGTAACTCTGCATTTGACTGTACCTGTGTATCATGCATTTGTATGTGCCCAAATGTGCCTCCCGGAACCAAACCAAACCTATGTATCTGGAGACTAAATTTAGACCGCTAGACTAATAAACACAATAGTGATCCCCGGTCGATGTACGTCATCTTTTCTATTTCTTATTTTCACTTGTGACAATAGTGGGGACTGTATTCATGCATAGGGTGATAGGGTGGCATATGTATTACAATGAGCAGTAGGATTTCCTTACATAATGTGCAACTGAGAAACAATAGGTTCATCGCGAACCTTAGACAAAGGAAGCAATGTATAGCTTTATCCAACCATTATACTCTGTTCAGTGCTTTTCGGTTAACAAAGCCTCCGGGACCTAAATAATGACTAAGCTAAGGATTTTTTAAATAGCTAGTTTTAATATTAATTCTCTTTACCGTGTGGTACCTAGCTAAGAATACTGCCATCCCTTGTCCACTCAGAGTATTTCGTAAAAACGTAGAGTTTTTGACCTCGGCTGAATATCTGTCGACTATGGTCAACCGCGTGGTGGTGGTGATACCATCTACAAAAGAGGATTGACCTCAGGCAGGCGGCCGGTTATAAAACATTACCAAATCCTTTGGATCACGATTTTGTGCCAATTTAGGATAAGGGCTTGCATATGATGATCTTGATCTCTTTATGAAGAGGCCACGGAAATTCGTCTACAATGTTAGATCAGCATTAAACGTAGCGTCATCCGAGCCTGTAACTTAGCTTTGTAAAAGGTATCGAAGCAGCATCCTAAACGTTGGATACTGAGAAATTTTGTCGAAACACGGGATGTGTTTTAAAATTTAGTAGCTATTCAATTTATCGCGGGTTTGTGGCCAAGATACACTTGCACTACTTCGCAGGCTACGATTGAACCGCGGTAACCTAGTTGGTAGAGGCGTCAGCAGTACAGATTCTGTGGAAATCCTGCCTGCGGTAGAAAATTAAGCAAGTTTTCCAAAAATGTTAACGAAAACATTCTATTTGTTTAAAGCTAATGTAGTTCATGACATGACTGGTGCCTAGTTTGGGACCACTACCTTCACCCTTGGGTAAACCCCTCCGGAGCATTTGGACAACTATCCCAAAAAGACAACTTCCCAAATAGCCAACTCGCTAATTCTATGTCCCACTTCACCAACATCCCACTTCACCAACATCCCATTTCACCTACTTCCCATTTCACCGAATTCCCACTTCACCAACTTTCCAATTCACAACTTCCTAGTTCACCAACTTCCCACAATACGAGTGTATGTTTGTAGGTGTGTGTGGTGTGTTGGTGGTGTGTGTGTGTGTGTGTGTGTGTGTGTGTGTGTGTGTGTGTGTGTGTGTGTGTGTGTGTGTGTGTGTGTGTGTGTGTGTGTGTGTGTGTGTGTGTGTGTGTGCGGTGTATATGAGTGTGGGTGTTTACCGAAAAAAAACGATGTTCAATTTTGACAGCTGTCATCTGAAATGTAGATTTCGTCGAGACCAACAACTTTCTTTAAGGAACTAGACGTCTCGCATGCATAGTTCCGGAGAAAAACGTTAAAAGTTTGACAGCTGTCATACTAAAGGTAAATTTCGTCCAGGACAACAACTTTCTCTAAGAGACTAGTTGCCTAGCATGCATATTTTCCGAGAAAACGTTTACAGTTTGACAGCTGTCATACGAAATTATGATCTCGTCAGAACATTTTTTTTCTACGGAAAAAAGTACAAGTACAACGAAATTTACCTTTAGTATGACAGCTGTCAAACTTTTAACGTTTTTTCTCCGGAACTATGCATGCGAGACGTCTAGTTCCTTAAAGAAAGTTGTTGGTCTCGACGAAATCTACATTTCAGATGACAGCTGTCAAAATTGAACATCGTTTTTTTTCGGTAAACACCCACACTCATATACACCGCACACACACACACACACACACACACACACACACACACACACACACACACACACACACACACACACACACACACACACACACACACACACACACACACACACACACACACACACACACACACGCAACACACAAACACATCACACACACACCACCAACACACCACACACACCTACAAACATACACTCGTATTGTGGGAAGTTGGTGAACTAGGAAGTTGTGAATTGGAAAGTTGGTGAAGTGGGAATTCGGTGAAATGGGAAGTAGGTGAAATGGGATGCTGGGAAGTGGGATGTTGGTGAAGTGGGACATAGAATTAGCGAGTTGGCTATTTGGGAAGTTGTCTTTTTGGGATAGTTGTCCAAATGCTCCGGAGGGGTAGATTGGCATCTTCCCTTCAGCCTATTAACTAGGAATTTTGTCCTTTTGGGAAGTTGTCCTTATGGGAAATAGATCAATTGGGATGTTGTCCTTATGGGAAATAGGTCATTTGGGATTTATGTCCTTTTGGGAAGTAGGCGAATTGAAACAGTTGTCCAACTGACACAGTCGGTGAAATGGCACAGTTGTCCAAATACTCCGGAAGGGGGTAAACAAAATAGAGCCTCAGAAAAGAGATAATTTTACCAACCGCAGGAAAGAGGACACGAATTTGCACTTTAGCAAACATCGCATCACGGTTTTTTGCTAAAATATGCCTATTTATTAATTTAGTCGTCTTGTAAAAAGATAGGTTAGTAAGTCAACTCTTGTGTATGTAATAACTAAAATTGTAATACTTCATTCTACAATATGTTTTGAAATATGTTGGATCTAAAGGCAAATGTAAACAAAAGTTGTATAGGTAAGAGTAGGTATGTAAATATGTATCTATGTTTTTGTAAATAGGATGCGCAGTGACAACTTCCATTAACATAAGATGATCATAGACTATCGACGGTAATGAAACTAATAAAGACAACAATTCAAGTAAACAATCGTATTCATAAAACCTTAGAACCATAAACCATGTCATCTGCGTAAAGTCAACACTTGAAGTCCATAGTTATTTGCTCGCTATGTTTGTTGGCTATGTGACTTCATAGCATAGGTACTACAAACAGCGGTACGAAATAAAGTATTAGGACTTATCTAGTTGTGATCATGAGCTGTGAATGGACCAAAAACACTTTTGGTTTGAGGTATACGTTTTCTAGAAAACTTGCTATTTTTTCTGCCGCACAGACAGGAATTGAATCTGTGACTCGCTATTAGCACTAGTAGTGAGGCAACCAACACCTCTGCCATTTGGGCTACAGTGGCTCAATCGTTGTCTGCAAAATTGTGCAAGAGTCTCCTAATACCCAAAACGTGTAGCAAATCTTGCCAGCGTTAGAAAAAATTGCATGTTTTCTAAAGCTTTTAGGATTCTCTCTTTTATTTAATTTACCCCCCCAGAAACTGGTTACACTAGTAACTAGTTACACTACATACACGGAAATACTTTTATGGATTTTAAAACGACTAACTATGTAGAATATTTTTAATTGGTATTCTATGTATATTCAGTGCATGATTATGAATGCTGTCTATCCGAAAAACAGGTCAAATACCTATGGTTTTGTAATCTGGCAATTTTCATTTAGGATCACCAGGTAATACCTATCGCAATACGCGGTATAACCTAGGTGTACGCTTGTCAAAGCGCATACCACGAGATTTAATTAAATTGAAAATGCGGTGAGCGGTGCGCGTCATCTCTTTGTAATGTAATAATAATCGAATACCTGAATTATTATATTATAACCATGAAACTACGTTACACTACGAAGTATGGTATCTACTGACATATTTCTTACAATCCCTTCTGTTAATGCAGAAAAAAAGAAAAGTGGCTGAAACCGCAGGGCAGACCGCTAGTGTGGGAATAAAAATATTTTTTTGGTCTTTAATGGACACGGTTTTAATTTGTATGGGACTAAAAAATATTAAGAAACAAAAAAACTGTAAGACAAGATAAAATAACCAAAATAGACAAGATAAAATATACATAACTTCCCTGAGAAAAATTTAAACAATAGTTTCATTTTTATGCATTGGTCAAGTTTCAGTGAGCCATATTGTTTTGCCCTTTATCTGAGTGCGAATGGCGATGACAAGCATACAATACAATGCAGCGGAAAAGGCAAGTTTTTCTTTCCATCCGAGTTTCCAAGAATTTTCCAACTGACTTATTGTGTTACTCGAGCACATTTTTCCGTTTCAAGAAAAATTTTTCTAACCTTTTCAGCCTTTGTACAAAACTATTCAAGTATTCCTTATTTCCTTTCAAATAGAAATATTTATACCGGGTGTAAGAGATGGTGTACCGAAAACTTTGCAGGTGTGATCAGACTGTGAATGATGATGATGATGAACTAGTTCTAAGTGTACAATAAAGATTTTTATTTGGTTCGAAGTCGGCCTTTAATTCATATCTTCTTTTCCTCGTTTCTCTACTAGTGAATGAAGGCCGGAGGTCTGCATAGACTTCCAGGTTCTTCGTAATAAGATTTTTTATGGGAGCGCAAAAATTTGTCCTCTTTTTTCACCATAAGCTCTAAAGAAATTTTGTCTATTTTCATGGTCTGATTACACCTACTTTCGGTACACCGTCCCTTACACCCAGAATTTTCCCAGAACGAATGCGTTGCAACGTCAAAACAACATTTTGCTTGTTATGGAGATTAATGGTTCCACATCTACTTATTCAACTAGGTTCCTTGCGAGCTCCTGAATTTTGCATCTAGCGGAAAATTTATTCATGGATTTTCACAAAGCCGCGGTTTAATCATCCGAATATTAGCTAGAAAACGTAGTTTTATGTGAGTTAGTGGGAGAGCAATTAATTTTACAGTCTACTCTAGCTTTGAAAGTTTTTCATTTACTTTTGATAAAGGTTTTATCTCCCAAACCTCAGATTAGATAATATCCTTGTTACGTGAGCTTAAACTTTCGTCAGGAATTATTTCATGTGTTTGGGTTTGGATTAATGTAAAGCCACTTAAAACTTCATGAAAATAATTTTAGTAGATATTGCCAAAGATACATACCTACCTACCTACATTCAAACGTAGTAGTGATCGCTATTTTGAAAGTGACGTGTTTAATTCTAGAGGTATATTACATGTATTTTATATTTTTTTAATCAGACCTTCCACACACTGACTATTAACTCCTATATTTTGGTGGACGGAACCCTATAAAAGAAACATTCTAGACATCGTTTTACAGTATCTTACAGAATACTGCAGACGAAGTGAATCGAAGGATCGTAGGAGTACGTCGTTAAAATGTTAAAAGGGATTTAATGTCATAGAATAGAAAGCACACCGCTTACCGCTTTGTTCGCTGCATCAGCTTATGTCTTTTACAAATAGCGGAGTGGGAGTAAAGAAGAAAAGGCAAAAACCTCGTTATAGTTTATACTAGCGGCCTGTTAGCGTTTTCACTCATTTTCCCGCGGGAAAAGGCATTTTTCCGGCATGTGTTGTACACATAAATCATCTTCTTGAATCACTTTGTTACAAAAAACCGCATCAATATCCGTTGCGTTGCTTAGGAGGAATTAGCGAATTCCACGACAGACAGAAAAACGCAAAAAGCGACTTCGATTTATACTATGTATTGATCTTCTTCTATGTATTGATGTAACTATAAGAACAAAAATATTACTGTACTTACCAGACGGGGTTACGTGTTACGAAGGGGACTTTAATAGAACGGCACCATTATACGCATAGGGACTTTTTACGTCTGAAGGAAATTATAACTTATTTTATTAGTAGAGTCATTCTGCATGAATTGTAAAAAAATACAAAAAGCTTGTTGTGAATTAATTGCAATTCCAGTTAAAAGCATTCAAGAGAAATGCTGCAAATACAGTTTTTTACAACCTAGTTTATTGAATCGAGAGATTGGAATTGAACGTTGCAATGTTAACATTAATGAAGAAATCTAGTTGGAGAGGTATTACAAGTTACTAATTTTTTCATACCATTTTTCTTTCTGTATTGAATTTTCTCTCGAGGAATTAAATATGTAGGGTAAAAAAAGATTATGAGTCTTTTTTATGCTGTTGTGATTTACCTAAGTTTCTAATACACAATCTAAGGCGTTGTTCGTTCACAGTAAACGCTGATGGCTGCCCAAGCCCTGCCCTGGGTTGATCTTGAGGCTAACAACATGTCATGTTAATATGGTCAGATGGACACTTTCTAAATTTAAGTGTAGCCTTTGTGAATTCTCTCCTGCGCATTTTTTGCATTCATGCCTTAATCACTTTTTAGGACACTCTTGGATACAAATGGGGCGGATTTATCCATAATCTCAAGTTATTAATTATCAATGTTTTTCATTCGGCCTAATGTGCGTCATACGGTATACAAACGCATGTACCTGTTTTATACCTATGTTAGTCTATTTATGTCCTCCCCACGGATGTAGCAGAAGGTGATTTTCATTATCGTAGCGCTAATCAAACACTCCATCTCGAGTGGCCATTCTATTACATATTGCTAGCTGTGTTATGGAATATTGTTCAATACAATGTACCCTTATGTACCTTTTGATGTACCTATTACTATACTATATTACTATTACTAGATTACTGTTACATTCCCCAGTCGAAAGTTTTCAGAAATTACAAGGTTTTAGAAGTCATATTTTTGAGTCAAAAGAAATATGTAGTTTACTTTGGCGATTTTCGTATACCTACGTCAGCCTGCCGTTAGTGTTCTAAACTCTCGTTATAATACATTTCTTTAATATGAATCAATTCCAATATATTTTGACCACTAGGATTTATGTATGTAGGTAGATAGTAGAACCAGTACTAAGAGTAAGAGAGTCGATCAAAAACCGGTTTGAACAAAATACATCTCCTGAAATAACGCTGAAAGAAACTACTTAGGTTTTTTAAACACTTTTCACAGTAGAGAATGGAATATTCGAGAAAACATTATTCCAGTAAAGAAAAAAACCGTTTCAACGTAGCCAATTTGCGGATATAATTTGAAAAAATGTTGCATTTCATCCTCGTTACAGCTAAATACGCCCCACTGCGCAAATTCCCAGCCTCTGTCGATGACAGTGGAGTAAACAAGTTATTAAACGTAAATATAAATATAGGATATAGGGTGTAAACAAGCATATGTATTAAAAGACAAAAACCCAACTGCAGTAATTTCAAAGTTGTTTCAAATCCGCCATCTTAAATTTATGAATTTTTAATATAGCCAGTGTCACTCGCGCTGCTAAGACGAATCTCACGACACCTCACATGTCCAGATCCGCCCAACCGCTTGGGCTGTAACCCGTGAAAACGAATTTCTTGTCTACTAACATACTCTCGAAAAACCCTCCGAGGAAAAAAATACTACAAAATCATTCGAGGAGTATCCTGCGCATCAAACTGAACAGCTTTCCCTAAAGAATATGTAGCGAAGTATAGAAATGACATTGAAATTGTTTGGAGTTGGTTATGATGCGTCGTGCAGTTGAGCAGAAACTTAATAGTTAAGAAGAATACATGATCATCATCTGAATGCCCAAATCCCAAATCAGTTGGGGTCGGCGCAAAATGTTTTTTTTTAGAACCAGCTTCCACAATAGTGGCATACCCCGCTTTACGCGACTCGTTTTTGCTAAATTTACTCTAAAATAATTTACGTAGATAATTAAAATTGTTTCATAAGCATAATAAATAATACCTAAAAGTGGTTTGAAAGAAGTATTAAGATCACCGTATCATATTTTTCAGTAGATTTAACAAAAACGAGTCGCGTAAAGCGGGGTACGCCGTAGTTAAAAGATTACAGTATGAGCAAACACAAAATAAATTATAACAGGAACAGTTTTGGAAAGAAACTTACTGGTGGGTAAGCTACTCGACAAAACGTAATAGTTCTTACTTTATTATGTCTTTAATGTGTTTGATATCAGAGGGGTCATAATCACAATTACTGTAGTAAAAACTTTCTACGATAAATTTTATACGAGGCTATAGACGTATCTTATCTATAACACACTAAGGGTGTTAAGAAAAGAAGTTCGATACTGTAGGTAAAACAAATGTCTTGAGCATGTTTAAATAATGTATAAAAAAAAATTAGAAGTAGTGTATAAATAGTATTTTATAAAACAATTGAACACGATGAACAAACATAATTAATATAATTATACCCACAGAACGCGTGGTTCAAAGGAACGTTTCATAACACCCTGTATTAACCTACCGCTTTTGTCCGCAACTACGTTTTATGGGTGAATTGTATGATATACGCTGGGGTTATAGTCATCGTAAGGAAACAAAATGTACATATCATTATCAGACAGATACTTTAAAAAAGGACCAAACCATTTTCCCAAAAACAATCTTCTCGGTCATTTGAGTGAGATCACTGAGATGTACAGTCTCTCACGCTAACTCATGAACAATTCAATTTTTAAGGCTTCGATTTTCTTATTATTAAAACCGACAAGTCGGAAAAAAACTATGTAGTACGATGCAATAAATGTTGCTCCATCTAGAAAAGTAACAATTATTGCTATAAAATATTACAGTCTGAAAAAAAAAATTACACTTTACATTTTGGATTGTTTATGAGTGAGCGGGAGAGACTATACCTTAGCAAAAAAAAATAAATAGTCCCTTAGAGAAACTTGCGTATAAAATACTTGTTAACATCTGACGGTAGACACCTACTTAATTGTTATGGCTTTTTAATAACGGCTATTATTTATAAATAGCATAACTAGAGTGTAAGTAAGTAATAATTAATTTAATTAGTTTATCTTGACTTGATAATTCGTTATGTAATGTACCATGAAAAACCAGGTAGTCTCCAAGGCCGCAGTAAATTGAAGACTCAAGTCATCATCATCTTCCTGTCCTTATCCCAAATCAGTTGGGGTCGGCGCAACATGATTTGTGAGAACACACAATCAGTAGCTGAAGGATTTGGTTACGTTTTATGACTGGTCGCCTGCCTGACGTCAATCCTCTTTGGAAATGCTATTTCGTTTCACCGCCACCATGGCGTTGACTATAGTTGACCGATATTTAGCCGAGGTCGAAAACTGTACGTCGCCTTTTGAGAAACACCCTGTGTGGGCAAAGGGTTGCAGTTTTCTTAGCCACTACCACACGATACTATGACACGGCTAGTATCTATCAACAAGTATATATCTGTAACTATGTTCTACCTGAAAATAAAGTGTCTGATATCTAAAAGGTATTGGTACTCACTTCACCATTTCTGATTGCAGCAGCAAGCTCCGAAGCACTCTTCAGCAGCAATGGAGACAGTTGCTTCGCAGGTAAAATGAGCTCCTTTATTTATACTTTATGCCAGCAGTAGATTAAAGACACATATCACTAAGAGCTAACTACTCCTTAAATACAAAATAAAGTGTCTGATATCTAAGTAAAAAGCATTGGTACTCACTTCACCATTTCTGATCGCAGCAGCAAGCTCCGAAGCACTCTTGAGCAGCAATGGAGGAAGTTGCTTCGCAGGTAGGGCTCCCTTATTTCTTCCACGAAGCCAGAATATTGGTGCCAGCAGTAATTTGAAAACATGAGTCTATCCCTAAGAGATGCGTACTTGTTGAAGACAAAATAAAGTGGCTGATATCTAAGTAAAAAACAATGGTACTCACTTCACCATTTCTGATCGCAGCAGCAAGTTCCGAAGCACTCTTGAGCAGCAATGGAGGAAGTTGCTTCGCAGGTAAGGCTCCCTTATTTCTTCAACGGAGCCAGAATATTGGTGCCAGCAGTAATTTGAAAACCCGAGTCTATCCCTGGCTACCTACTTCTTGAAGACAAAATAAAATATCTGATATCTAAAAGGTATTGGTACTCACTTCACCATTTCTGATCGCAGCAGCAAGCTCTGAAGCACTCTTGAGCAGCAATGGAGGAAGTGGCTTCGCAGGTAGGGCTCCCTTATTTCTTCCACGGAGCCAGAATATTGGTGCCAGGAGAAGATTGAAGATACGGAGTATAACGCCAATGATCCGCACTCCCACCTCCATCCTACGAAGAATTTTGGTTGATGTTAGAAATTTAGAAACATTGTATTTTGTTTACATTTTTTACTGATAATTTGTCGTCTTCGCCATGTTACAGAATTTGCATCCTACAGAGAATTTTGGTATTGGAAATTTGGAAACTAAAATTTTGTAACACTTTAAATTTTGTTTTGTTTACATTTTGTACTGATAATTTGCCATCTTTGTAATGTTCATAGCATGACACATTTGTCATTCATGCTTAGCTATAAAAGAGGAATTTTATGGAGTACCTACTTAGGACATAACCTACTCTATGGATACCTATAATAACTATGATAATAAATAACCATTTTGCGAAAGGGGGGAAAGACAGTAGCATTGGCACAGGCTTCGAGCATCTTCCGTCCCGGGGACAGGGTATGTAGGATGTAGGGAATAGCTACAGGTATTATTTTACATCAAAATCATTCTTGTCTGAAATTTTATTGATTCCATTACAATCTTATTTCATGCAGATGCAGAAGAGAGCTTCGTGCTCCTGGTGCTTTTATAATTCAAGAATCACCTTCTGCAACTACATTTCCAAATGAAAACAGTTAAAAAAAGTATACGAGCGAAATTGAAATCGAACAATATCCGCAGTGATTGCAAAAAGAGCATTTAGACTGTTGGGACGAATGGTAAAATAAACGATGTTGATGTAAATGGACAGAAACATTGATTTTGTGATAGCTTTATCCATCAAACCCATGAAATAAACGAATTTGATTCACTGAAAACTTCGAGCATCTTCCGTCCCGTTCTTTCCTCCAAGACTGAAAACGTAATTCCCGAATATTATTATTATTATTGCTACTGTTTCGTAATGTTGTCCCACTGCAGGGCAAAGGTCTCCCTCTCTTTCTACCGAATATAACCATATGAATTTTAGGTAAGCCTTTTGTGGCACAGAGGGCTAAAGGCTTATGTTCGTAATTATGAGGACAGACCGTGGATTACGTAAGGGATGTATACCTTTAGACATACAACCTGTGTACCTACCTAACTGCAAGGGTAGCTTTGGATGCCCTCCGGTCAGATGGACCGATGGCTTAGAGTACGCCTGGTATTATACTCTATTCATGATAACGAGCTTTTACTAAATAATTTGCATATAAAAATTATTGAGATGGCGCTATACTAGTTCGATATTGTGGATAGAGTGTAATTTGCTGATGCTCTTTTCAGTTTATAAATACTTCCGACCATTTTACGAAATACTATACAACAAGTAATGGCCATTTTAGGCTGATGTCGGATAAATCAAGGCCAACTTTGCTACGGAGTGTACGTGCGGGAGTTGTATATGGCGGCATTACCCCACTAAGTGGGGAAATTAGGCCTTTCCGATCGCCTTGTAAATCCTAATAACAACCACGAGTAGACTAAACTGGCATACATTATTGTTAAAGCAACTAGATAGTTATCCTAGCTTAGGCCTATATGTAGAACTTAACTAGGCCTTGATTCTCGGAAACACAATTCTTTGTAATTTAAGAAATTCTGTCACCTTTTTGTACCTCGTCTATTTGTCTGTTTGTTTAATTTTTAGCACATTTCTAGGTGGGGACCACATAGTGTGCATAAAACAATTATTAGCGTAAATTCTGCTGATATTTTTTGTTATAAGCAGTACCTATGCGAAAATAAATTTTTGCGCGGTAAAATATTTGTTCAGCAACGGAAAGCGTGGATTTCACCCACTTCAACTCACTCAGACAAACATACACATACATACTATATCACGGCTATATCCAATGCGGGAAAGGCGAGGGTAAACGGCTGTAGAAAAGCCATTTATGTAGTAAAGAAGGTTTAATATGAAGTATTGACACTGGCAGGTTGGTCGTCATAATGCTAAAAAGTAAGAAAAACAAAAGAAGGTTGGCGTGTGTGTCATGGCGTCGGGGAACACGCATAAAATTGTAAAACATTAATAAAGTTTAATACAATAAACATAATTAGTTTACCCCATAAATATAGTGTTTTTATTAATACTACATGGCGCAGCTGTTTATGAACCTATAGTTCTGATGACTGAAGAGGCCACCGAAAACATGTCTGGCGTGGAATATCGGATGCCGGCTCCACTTTTGCTTGAAAACTTGGATGACCAATATTCGCAATGGAAGCGTTTTCAAGCAAGTTTCAAGATTTTCTTGGCAGCAGCAGGTCTTGGCAAAGTCACGGAGACGAGGAAAGCGGCTATCTTTTTAAACTGCATTGGGCAGTCTGCTCAGGAATTATACTCCAGCACATTGAGAGATGCAAAGAAAACAGATGATGACAAACTGGAAGAGGTTATACAAGCTTTTGAGGACCATTTTAAGCCGAAGACGAATGAAATTATCAACACGTTTCATTTCAACAGGCGGAAACAGCAAGATGGTGAATCATTTGATTCATTTTACACGGACCTTAGGAAAATTGCCCAGAATTGCAATTTTGACACATTTCTTGAAAGAATGTTAAGAGACAGAATAATTTATGGAATAACAGACTGTCAAATTCAACAAAGATTGTTGGCAGAGAAGAATTTGACTTTAGAAAAAGCTGTGGAAATGTGTCGCACAGCAGAATTGGCAAGAGAACAAGTAAAATTAATTGCAAGGCAGTGCAATCAATCGTTGGAAGTTGAGGTGGTGCAGACCCAGAAAACAAGTTCCAGAGGCGTTCAGCAAAACCGGACTAAAGCTAAGTATCAGCCGAATTTCAAAAATGAATACACTTATTTGTGCAAAAAATGTAACACACAGCATGGCCCGAGGAGCTGCCCTGCTTTTGGCAAAACTTGTGCTTTCTGTAAGAAAATGAATCATTTTAGTGTGGGTTGTAAAAACAAAAATCAAGTACATTCACTCGATACTGAGTCTCAAGAATGTCCCGGGGACTTATGACTTGTACGGGTTGGGTCTATTGAAGGTAATAATAAGAGATGGACAGAAACAATTAATGTTCAAAATAAAAATATAAAATTTAAATGTGACTCAGGTGCAGAGGCAAACATTCTTTCCCTTAGAGATCTTAGAAAAATAGTCGATGATGAGAACCCTAAGTGGTCTGAGACTCAAGTAATATTGGAAGTTTATGGGGGAAACAAAATTAAACCTGTTGGCACAACCTTTTTGACAATTTATAGAAATGATGAAGCTTTTAAGACAGAATTTATAATAGTTGACAAAAATGTTCAGCCGATTTTGGGTCTGCCATCTCTTATTGAGCTTAAATTTTTGAAAGTCAGTAAAAATGTTAATGAATTAAAAACAAACACGAATAATGACAAAAACAGGCTAATAGACAAATATTCTGTACTTTTTCAGGGTGTGGGTCAGTTTGAAAAACCGTTGGAACTGCACATCCAGCCCGGAGTAGATCCAGTTGTGCGACCACCTCGGCGTGTTCCTAATGCACTGTTGGCACGGCTAAAAGACAAATTAAAGTCACTGGAAGACAGACAAATTATCTCCAAGGTCGAACATCCTAAGAGCTTTGTGAGTAATTTAGTTATTATTGAAAAAAAAGATGGATCACTAAGAATCTGTCTAGATCCTAAAGATCTTAATAATGTTTTGTTAAGAGAGTATCACCTTATTCCAACTTTGGAAGAAATAATACCTAAAATAACTAATAAGAAATTTTTCTCTGTTTTGGATTTGTCTGAGGGTTTTTATAATATTAAATTGGATGAAAGTTCTAGTGAACTTTGCACTTTTAATAGTCCATTTGGTTGTTACAAATTTAATAGACTTCCTTTTGGTTTGTCAGTTGCCCCTGAAATTTTTCAAAAATATAATGAGAAAGCTTTTGGTGATATTCCAGGTGTAATAATTTACTGTGATGATATGTTAATATGTGCTGAGACTGAGTCTGAACATGATCAAATATTGGAAAAGGTTTTTGAAAGAGCAAAAGTGTGCAATGTTCGCTTTAATAAAAGTAAATTTCAATACAAATTAAAAGAAGTTAAATATTTTGGTCATGTATTTTCAGAGTCAGGTATGAAAATTGATCCAAATCGAGTGAAGGCAATTTTAAATATTGAAAGCCCTACTAATAAAAAAGAACTCCAAATTTTTCTTGGAATGGTTAATTATTTAAGACAGTTTGTTCCTAATCTTGCTAATTTAGCAGCCCCTTTACAACTTTTGTTAAAAAAAGATGTTGACTGGATTTGGACCACTGTTCATGAGAATGCATTTAAGAATATTAAGCACAATATTAGTATTGCTCCTGTTCTGCAGAATTTTAATCCAAAATTACCAATTGTAATTCAATGTGATGCAAGTAAGGACGGTCTTGGTTGCTGTTTATTACAGAATGGTAAACCAGTTAGCTTTGCATCAAGAAGTCTTACTAGTAGTGAACAAAACTTTTCACAAATTGAGAAGAAACTTCTGAGTGTTGTTTGGGCTACTAGAAAATTCCATTACTACATTTATGGCCAAAAATGTACAATTTTAAATGATCACAAACCCTAAGAATCTCTTCTAAAGAAATCTATTCATGAAGTTCCTTCTCCAAGATTACAGAGATTAAAATTAAAATTATTAAAATATGATTTGGAATTCAAATATTTAAAAGGAAAATTAATGTTTATTGCTGACTTGTTATCTCGTTCATTTTTGAAATGTGATAATACTGATGATTCATATATGTATGAGGTTATTCACAGTGTTGGTTTAGCCAAGTACTTACAATGTTCTGATGATACAAAACAACAATTGATGACTGAAACATCCCAAGATGAAGAATTAAAAAAAGTTATTGAGTATACTTTAAATGGTTGGCCCAACAATGTCAAACATATTCCCGATGAAGTACGTTATTATTATAAATTTAGATCTGATATTACAGTTGATGAAAACTTGCTGTTTTTGGGTGAAAAAATAATAATACCTAAAACCATGCGAATGCAAATTTTAAGAAAATTGCATGAAGGACACCTTGGCATTAGTAAAATGAAAAGTTTGGGAAGAGAGATTTATTACTGGCCTAAAATAGATATTCATATTGAACAATTTGTAAGAAAATGTTTTATTTGTCAAATGTACCAAAATAAAAATGTCAAGGAGCCCTTGTTATCACATGAAGTACCAGAGTTTCCTTTTCTTAAGTTAGGAATTGATATAATCGATTTCAAAAATAAAAGTTACTTGGTTGTTTACGACTATTTCTCAAAATGGCTTGATGTAAAACTGATTTCAAGCAAAAGTGCTAAGAGTATTATTAATGTACTAATTGATATTTTTGGTTGTTTTGGGTCACCTAATGAGATTGTTTCTGATCATGTTCCTTTTGACTCTAAAGAATGTAGAGACTTTGCTTCTGAATGGGGATTCAAATTTACCTACACAAGTCCAAGGTATCCTCAGTCAAATGGAATGGCTGAGAGAGCGGTTCAGATAGCTAAGAAAATGTTAAAAAAGTGTGATGTTGATAAAACTGATCTAAGAGTGGCTTTATTACACTATAGAATTTCTCCAGTTTGTGGTACAAATTTTTCACCAGCTCAGCTGGTCATGAACAGAAATTTAAAAACGAAGTTACCTGTATGTTATAATTATTTAAAGCCAAAATTAAATGAAAATGTTAAATTAGAGTTTAACAAGTGTAAAATTAGAAATACTAGGTATTATAATTCAAATACTAGATTTAAGAATGACTTTTATATTGGGCAAAATGTTCTTTTTCTTAAAGATCCTAGTATTAATAAGTGGTTATCTGGTACTATAGCAGGTAAAAATGGTTTGAGATCCTATGATGTTATAGATACTAATGGTGTTAGGTATACAAGAACCTCTTATCATGTTCGACCTGGATAGGTTTTTGTTTGTTTTGTAGTTGTATGGCTGGATGGATGTGCAGTTTGATAATGGAATACCTATTTAATGAGCGATTTTTGTTTGTTTTCTCAATTTTTTTTTCTTGTATTTTAAGAAATAAGAGCTATGTTTGTTGTTAATTACTTAAAACAAATTATTATTTCTGTTATATTTTTTGTTGAAAGAGGGAGAAAAATTGTAAGTTTGTACTTGTTGGCATTCTGACGACTTATTATGTTAGTTTAGTTTTTTATCAAAGTTTGTGGGTTTATGGCTTTTCTTTAGGAAAAGGGGAAGATGTAGTAAAGAAGGTTTAATATGAAGTATTGACACTGGCAGGTTGGTCGTCATAATGCTAAAAAGTAAGAAAAACAAAAGAAGGTTGGCGTGTGTGTCATGGCGTCGGGGAACACGCATAAAATTGTAAAACATTAATAAAGTTTAATACAATAAACATAATTAGTTTACCCCATAAATATAGTGTTTTTATTAATACTACAATTTACACCACATTCGACAAAAGTTTGAGTCATTTAGAAGACTGTGTATCACCATAGTGACTGGTTGTCAGACTGTCGCCTAAAATCAACTATTACAAATCAACTCGTAAAAATAATGATCAACTAATACAAATCAACTCGTAAATCCTTTAGTCGCTTCTTACGACACCCACGGGAAAAAGGTATGGGGTGATGCTATTCTAAGCCGGCACCATACGGCAAAAACAATAAAGCAATAACTTAAGAAAACGTCCAACAGAATCACCGCCAATGTTTCTTAGTTTGTGTTATCAGGAACTTAGTGTAGCAAATGTTTTTATTAATTGCATGACCTTTTAGGGCAATGTTTTCGTTTGTAAAGTGTATTGACCCCATTCTGCTTTTATTATTATCGCTATTTCATGTTCAGCCATAAAATACAGTAGGTACTATCTCCAGCACATCAATCTACCCATTTATACTTGTTTTGAATACCCAAATTTAAAAAAACAATTTCCGTGTTAGGTATACAATTTTCAGAAAACTTGCTAAATTTTCCACCGCAGGCTGGATTTGAACCAGCGACCTTCGCAATTGGTACTGGCGACACCAATACTATCAGGGCTACAGCGGCTCACTCCAAGCCCGTGAATTTTGCAAGTGTATCTTGACCATCATTAACGCGTGTTACGGCTCCATCTACTGGGATAGTTTTTCCAACTCCCAGCGACTAATCCAGCCTGCGGTGAAAATTTTTGCATGTTTTCCAAAAATTGCACTGGTTTTACATATTAGTATTTGTATGAAGCACCACCAGTTGGTCCCCATATGGGTAGGTTGGTGTGCTGGCGATGATAGTACCTTATGCTTTGTTTTGGAAGAATCGTGACCTTAGCCATATGTAGGTATACAAGTGTGAATAGTACGCTATGGTCTATATGGTTGTTCAATGTTTATCGTTTTTATGGAAAAACTTAAGGTTACGATGCTTTTGTTTTCACAACATGGCCATTGCCATCTAAACGTGCTTCGGAGGGCACGTCAAACGTTAAGCCGTCGGTCCATGGCGGTTGTTTGTCTTATACATAACTTTATCAGTGGCCTATATTATGTTATTTTTCATCTTATATCTAATTGTCGCTCATTCGGAAGTCAATTTGCTTGATAATTTCGATTTTGATGTACATTTCATTTCATTATAAATTACTTGAAATTAATATTACGACTACTTAGACCTTTGTTACGACATGATTAGCTAACTCGGAAAAATGAGTCAGTTCGATCCGATCTTGACCTTAAATTACGCCTAGCTCTACTTGATTGTCCTTTTAACTTTTCCTACAGGAAAACAAATGGTTTAACTTTGTTGCTGACATGTTTTTAATATCGATATTTTAAAATAAACGGAGTCTTGCTTGTAACGACAAAACTGTAATTAAAGATCTACCATTTGATTATTAAATTAAATCAGGTCACGTACGGTCATCTTTATTCATAAGTCTACCTAAGGACATATCTGAATATCATAATTTTTCGAAATTAATAGTCAAACATAAGCAGTCCACAGCTGGACACAGGCCTCTATTGGGGGTATCTCTACTCTGCTTTAGGTGTTATACTCATTGAGCGCTGCTGTCCATTCGATTAATTCTTCGCTTAGTGCCTTACCCACGGAATTAAATGGTGTGATGCAATTCTGAACAGACACCACACGGCCAGTTACATAGTACAAAAACGTGAATAAGATACAGTCAGGCATTTTATTCCGTAGATTCCAGACAAAATCGCTCAAAAATAATGGAATTTTGTATGAAATGAACTGAGAGCAGCAGCAGTATGGCTGCCTGCCTACACCTGAAAATTCATGACGTTTCCCAGACGAATGTGATAAAATGTCGGCAATAACCGTCGACCTCGCGTAAATGTACACACATTCAGCCTACAGCAGTCCACTGCTGGACGTAGCCTTAGCCCCCAGGACACGGCCATAAGACATGATCTCCTGTTTTCGCTATCCAATCCAGCCACTACTTAAGCTAAAGTACATTTTGTTCGAACTCGACATTAGTAGATATTATTCCTACTTACTTCTGTTTACATGTGGTACCTACATTTAAGTCGGCGAACAACTCGATCCATATGTCAGAACTGTAGATAATGCAAAGAGATAATGCAATGCAACAGAGGTGTAACGTGTAAAAGGACTTTCGACCTGATGCAATGACTATGTAAAAGTAATTTATTGCAATCGAAATTGTAAATATTTATTTTGGTTTGAGTGACCTGGCCGAATTTTAATGTTGTGAAATGTGAACGACATTTATATTTGGTTTAAACCGGTTTAACAAATTAAATTTTGCCTTAGTAGTAACTTTAATAACTTTATGAACCTGGAAGAACGAAAGAACTTTCGAGCGAATAAATATTTGGTCACCAAATAAAATGGAAAATCAAACCTTTTTTTTTCATAAAGCAGTCTATGTTCCCTGGGAAAAGATTTTTCTTACAACCAGGTCTAGTAATATTTTACTAGAAGTTTTATTTGCTTTGCTTCTAACAAAGCGCTTATTACACTCGTAAACCACAGTGCAGAAAACTTTCAAGCCTTTTCAGAACTCCCATGGCAAAAAAGTTTCATTTTACAGATGAGATTTTATGCTGTTCTTTATGTTTTCCATTTAAAGGCGAGACAGGACTCTAGCTTATTGATCGAAGGTCGTCATACTAGCCAGCCAACAGTCTAGTAAGGCTTTTAGGGGCCAACATACTCTGGTCTACCATAGAATTGTAAAGAATATCCAGCAAAGATAGATTTCTTAAGTTTAGGTTGAGGTGCTGCTGTCAGTACCTCCTACCAACCTAGGACCGCTCTTGTTTGTATTGTACAAAACTAACATGACTGTTTCTGTTGGTTTTGAATATTAGAGACACGTTCTTTTGAAATATGTCCCTGTAATTTGAAAGAGCAAAATATAAGAAAACTTTTTAATAAATTCATGAGCATCAACAGCTGAGGTCAACAGCCTTCTAAGAGTTTTCGTCGTATCTAAATATTGATCCGATGGACGGTAGAGTAAGAAGGTTCTCGAGACCACGCGTCAGCAAGCAAAGCGTTGGAAGCCCTCGTGCCAAATGGACCGATGACTTGAAGAGGGCAGTTGGTTGGTAGTGATTGAAAGGCGAAAACGGAATATCTAGCTATGATGGCTTAATTTGAGGGAGGTCTAGGTAAATCCAGCAGTAGACTGCAATAAGTTTATGTAATGTGACGTTGATGTGAATTATGAAGAAGAAGTGCTTTTTTGCCAGTCTAGCATGCAAGAATATCCTAGTGATAAATAAGTATTCCTGTGATGTCGCCTGAAATGTGGCGTGATGTTCTGAAAACGTAAATGCTCCTTCTAATATTGCGACGTGAGGCACGTTAAACGCATAATACCAAGAACTTTCGTCGTTTTCATAATAGCTACGGAGTTTATACAATTTTATTCAAGATTGCTTAAAGTTTCTACCAGCTAAGTACCATATTATTTTCTCGTGGTGATAAGCTTTCCACAAATTCAACTCGACTGTCCCAACCATGGGTCCCATACCAACCAAATTTAAAGGAAAGCAAAACAAAACCTAGCAAAAACAAGCAATTTTCAATATTAGATGCCTCCGTCCGTTAGAAGTTAGTTTGGGAAACTCAGATAAATTGCATTAACTCAACCTGACATCTGAATGCCAGACCGACCTCGATTTGAGTAACAAATGATATTAAACCCCGACATAGATATCAGTTGAGTATATTGTATGTTTCCGACCAGGAACAAAAATAAGCAATCCCAAGCAAAACAATCACTTTTCAATATTAAATGCTCCCGTTAGAAGTTAGTTTTCGGAAACTCAGATAAATTGCATTACCTCAACCTGACACCTGAATGTCAGACTGACCTCGATTTTAGTAACAAATGATATTAAACCCCGATATATAGGTAGCAGATAAGTAGGATAAATGAAATGAAGGTTTAGTTTTCGACCAGGAACAACAACAAACAATTTTGAATATTAGAGGCTCTTCCATTAGAAGTTAGTTTGGGAAACTCAGATAAATTGCATTACCTCAACCTGATATCTGAATGCCAGACCGACCTCGATTTGAGTAACAAATGATATTAAACCCCGATATAGGTAGCAGATAAATGAGTATATTGTTTGACTGTGTAAAAGCAGAATGAAAATTCAATATTCCATTCGATTAAATATTGATTGATTGATTGATTGATTGATTTAATCTAAAACCAAACAAGCAATTTTCAATATTAGATGCTTCCGTTAGGAATTAGAGGAACTCAGATAAATTGCATTAGCTCAACCTGACACCTGAGTGCCACACTGACCTCGATTTGAGTAACAAATGATATTAAATCCCGATATAGGTAGCAGATAAGTTGGGCATATTGTGAGACTACCTGAAAGTGAAATGAAGGTTCTGTTTCCGACCAGGAACAAAAACAAGCAATTTTCAATATTAGATACTTCCGTTAGAAGTTAGTTCGGGGAACTCAGATAAATTGCATTACCTCAACCTGACATCTGAATGCCAGACCGACCTCGATTTGAGTAACAAATGATATTAAACTCGAGGTATAGCATCAATGTAGAATAGTCAGATAGTATATATTGAGTGTGTTGTGTAGGTATATTGTCCGATTGCGTGAAGGAAATCTAAGCTGTTTTAGAATCAATACTGAGCTTCTTTTCGTAACTCGATTGATGGTTATTGATGATAATAATGATTATCTCTTCGATCAATTTTGGCCATGCGACCACTTCGATTCCTATTCAACTCGGCGCTGATACACCCTTAGAAGGCTATTGTAGTTTTTGGCAGTAACAGTGTGTTCTACCAATATTATAAGTTACTTTATACATAAATTGGTTGCCGTTGCACCATTTAAATTAAACATAGTAAATAAATAAGAAGGTTAAGTTAAGTTCTACCTATTCATTACTGTAACGCAGCTATAAGTTCTCCTATTCAGGTTAAGTGGATAGAGCATTCAGTTGAAAGATAAGTAGGGTCACCGTACCAGTTGCAGACCGCTGCCCTAAAAAATATTATTTATCGTAAAAATTAGGTGTTCTGTCTATTTTTAAAACATCGTCTTTATGTTGTTTACATAATAAAACCTCTTAGAATGTTTAACACTATTTTGTAGCAGATACTAGGTATTTCGCAGACCAACTAAAATAACTAATAAATAATTATCCTACCTAGATTAATTAAGTAACGACTTACGTAAGATAATCTACTTCCTGAAATTAATATAATAGAGATACCCCTTAACGACTCTACTTATTGCAATCACTTAAAATTAATTACGTATTTAACGGCCAAGAGCGAGTAAGGCTTGCAATTCGCACTTTTAGACATATTTTCCGACTTATAGTTAAGTCATAAAGGGTGGATTTTTACTGATAGTGACCGATAGTGAAAACTCAGAACCGGCTGGTGATGATAAGGAACAACTATTCCCAAAAAACATAGGTCGAAACATGAAAAAAAAGTGGACCTTCCATAGTAACTCAAATCAGCTGACCGGCAATTTTTTTTTATTTATTTTTTTATATTTCGACCTAAGTTCCTTGAGGACAGAAGTTCCTTATCACCAGCCGATTCTATGTTTTCGCTATCGGTCACTAGTAAAATTTCACCCAGTATAAAAATCACAAAATGTTTACTTAATAAAAACTTTCAAACTATAACTTACTTGAATCACAAATAGGTAAATAAAACTGGCACTTGAAAACGCGCGGGAAAATCGTCCGTTATTTGTTTTCCTTGGCGTTGGCACACGCGATCGAGCTATTCGGCCGGCGGCGCGCTACAGACTGACCCTCCCTATATCTACAAGGTACTCTATGAGACTGACACAGACAGACGAGGAGTAGGCTGTTCGCGGGCGAAGCCTGCGTCTGTGACTCTCACATAACAATACAGGGTGTTAATTTAAATGCGTGCCATAGCTTCAGGGTAGGTTTAGTATCAATAAAGGATGCCGTAAAAAATATTGAAAAAGATCCCAGTCGCAATTTTTTTTTTACTTGGCTGACATTTGATTCAAATTCCTATATGTCAGCCGAAATTCGTTTAATTTCAAAGTTGTTTAGACAAAAGTATTTGTATTGGCACTCTGTAACTAAACAACAAAAGTGTCAAAAATTGTTTTTCAAAAAAAAAAGTTTTGACTAAATACGATATCTTTTTTATGACTGCGATTTTTAGGGTTTCGTAGTCTACTAGAAACCCTTATAGTTTCGTCAAGTCTGTCTGTCTGTCTGTCTGTCTGTATGCCGCGCCCTCATATCTTCGTCAGTTTTAGAGGTATCGACATGAAATTTGGTGACAAGATAGATCATGTTGACCCAAATGTAGAAATGTTAAGAAAAAATTATATTAAATGTTTTTTGGACCCCCTCCCATACAAGTGAAAGGGGGGCAAAAAATTTTTTTTTCTTCTGTAATATTGAGTAGGGTATCGTTGAATAGGTCTTTTAAAACTAAGGTGAGGTTTCTTTGAAACAAAGTTACTAAAATGTTTCTGTCACGAGATATTTGCTTTTAAAAAGGGCGTTTTTGACCCATAATTTGTTCCAGCTGTAACTTCTAATGTATAAACGCTAAAAATTTGAAATAAATATGGAATATAGCTTACAATCTGAAATTACAATGAAAACTATAACGGATATTGTACCCTTAAAGGTTTCAGAAAAAAATTTGTTTTTCTATTTGCGGTTGGTCATCATACTGCTGCTAACAAACCAGCAACAAAATTAAGTTTGTAATTCTGAAAAACCTGATATTTAAACGTTGACTACGAAACCCTATTTGTGGGCGTGTCTGACACGCTCTTGGCCGGTTTTTTTAATTTTTTTTTACGGCATCCTTAATCGATACTTAACCTACCCTGAAGCTATGGCACGCATTTAAATTAACACTCTGTATAGAGAGCTGTGATTGTAGACTACGATTTATTGAAAAGAAAATTATTGAAAAAATACGAGAAAGCGCTCTTTATTCCTGTAGTATATTGGTAGATGAGCATCAATACATGGCGTTCAACTTTATTATATAAGAATTATGAAATAAGTAACTGAAAGTGGGCCTGCCCAATTATTATGTGTTTTTATTATTATATAGAAGCAATAAGTGGAAGAAGGAAGGGGAGGGCCTTTGCCGAGCAGTAAGACACAATAGGCTAATATAAATATAATATAATATATGTATTTAGTATTTTTTATCATAAGAAGTAATAAAACAGTTATTAATAATATGCAACTTTCTTAATAAGTACCAATTTTTTTTTACTTTTATCCTCTTTATACCTAAATTAATTTCTGTTTAATTCATTAGTTGTGCAGTATATTACACAACCTAAGATAAGTTCCTCTTTAGTAGTCACTTAAAATTTCAGGAAAGAAATGAGTAGTTTAGTCAGATAGATATATTGTGGGTGGGAAGCTATGGAAATTAATAAAATAACTTCTAAACATGCTACTCAATGACCAGATAGACCTCAATAAATCACTGCTACTGATGTATTTTAATTAATAATCTTACTTATGACATTTTTCAAATAATCAACTTACAATCTATTCATACTAATATTTATAAGGTATTTAATTTTTATTCAAAATATGACCTTATAGATATTTGACATTAACAATTAGTTATTTACTTACTTAATTGACATATAAATTATATTATTATTTTATTCTATTGACATTGAATGTAATTATGATGATATTTAATCATAGGATATATCATATTTTTATTTTTAGTTCATTGACATGCCTAGATAAGTTAAAATTTATTTTATAAAAAATCTCCCTACTTTTGGAGAAATTTTCCAAGTGTAGGCAACCGGAAATTTTATTTTCTACCTATAATATATCTGTATCAAATTTTTTACGTATTTAAATGATAAAGACCAGTTTTTCGTATTTAAAATTCATAATCATAATGGAAACATAATTATCTATTTGAGACTTGCAATTGGTACACACACCCTACAAATCCCACACCTTCCCAATCCTGCTAAAGTAATTATTACTGTGTAACACTAAATTAATAATTATTAATTACCTAGTTCATTAAAATTCAACATGCTGCATCCTACATTAATATTAAAAGAAAAAGTATAATTTCTAGTTTTGCATTATTATTTTATTAGGATAGATGGAATTAATCTGTTGAATAATTTGAATAATAAAAAATAATTTGAAAGAATTGCTATTAATTTAGCATCTATTTAAAGCAATTTATCAAACATCATCACATCAAATCAGCCCATAGCAATCCACTGCTGGACATAGGCCTCCCCCAGGGCATGTACCAGGCACAATCTCCTGTTTTCGCCATCCAGTAGCCACCAGCCCCTCTCTTTAAGTCATCAGTCCATCTGGCTAGAGGGTGCCCAGCACTATGCTTGCTAAGCTGTGGCCTCCACTCGTGAACTCACTTACTTCATCTATTCGTTCTATGAAAATTGTGATTAGCCCACTGCCACTTCAGCTTGTTACACATTCTGACTATGTTCATTACTTTGGTCTGAAGGTGGATAATCTCATTCCAGAGCAATTACCAAGTAGATACTTAGCCAAGCCGCACACTTACCTTGCTAGTAAATTCGTTTATAGTTCACCAAAGGACTGCTATGTTAGGTACATTATGTTTTTTTTCTTTTTTTCCATTCCTATGTATGTTACTTCTGGGTGTTACTCAATATTCTCAATGCAAATGTATTTTTCTGACAGAGATACAATTTTTGGTACAGTGCAAATAGAAATAAAAACAAAATAAAACTTACAAAGCAAATTAACGTCTTGATTTCCATTGGGACTAGCGGCAGCATACTCTCCTGGATAAATAAAATAAAGGAAAATAAATAAAAAACAAAAGGGCCAACAAACAAATAAAAACAAAGTTGTTCTAATCATAAACTGAAATAGATTGATAAAATACTTACGTGAATTGATTTCTTCGACGAAGAAAAAGCCGAAGGAGGTAAATAATCAATTAAACACTGAATAAATAATTAATCCATTCAAAAATCCACTGCGCGTTACAGGTACGTTGCACTATCAAACATTTTTATTGAAATTCGCATTTTGACGTGGATATTTGCGTATCAAAAGTTGAATTATGATATTAACATTAATAATCGATTGTATTTAGGCTTTATATTGTACAATTTACAAAAGAAATGAATTTATTTTCACAAAACTACAACTTCCACCAACAAATCAATCAAGATTTTACGTTTCTTTTCACATATCTTAACTGCGCAGCTGTCAATCTCTACATTTTGCGAAGTAGAATTTCGTGTAACGGAGCGTTATTTACAGGTTTCGTTCAAAAATATCGGGAAAAATCACAGAGAATATGAAATGTAGGGCATTGTAGGACAACTATTGGCGGGAAATTTCTCGACGAAATCAAGAGAGCGGAAGTTGGATTTCGCGGGAAAATATTCTTCACTTTCTTTCTTTACATCACTTTAGTTTCAGGGATTTGCCCGAGATTATCATCCATCCATCACCATCTGTATGTAATTAAATGAATTAGTACGACTATTCTTTTAGCAGGTTGTTTATTTCTTTAATATAAATATTATTATATTACACCGGCATAAAGTTACCTAAAGCTATAAACTTGATAGGAACGTTTGTCATCGTTAAACATAAAAATTAGCGGGAGACAACTAACCATAGAAATTACTTTCCTCCTGCTTCTAAGTCACTTTCTCCCGCTGTGTTTAGAGGTACTTTTTAATTTGGCGCTGACTGAATAGACAGACCTCTAGATAGACGGACAGAGGTGTAGAATTGAACAGTTTGCTTTATAAGTTGTTCAGTTTTAAAATTGTTCTGTTTTTATATAATTTTTGATAAAAAGTTTCATAAACTCAGGAAAGTTCAGCTTTTTAATAATGAAAGATTTTTTGGAATCAGTCCATTAATTTCGGAGTTTATCGATCGAACAAATCTTTCCTCTTTATGATTATTGTAGATGTCAATTAGTGTAGACCTATGGTGTAGATGTATCACAAACAAGAATTTCCAAATTATTTAATGGTCTATACAGTATTGTGATGGGAAATAAATATTTTTCTATTTAAGTTTGATTTATGTGTGTAAGACATCAACAGCCCTGGAGCTAGCATATACTTCCACGAGTTCCACTCTAGCTCCATGTCAACAGCTGAGGATAACCCTCCTTCTGAGGCAGTCGGGTAAAAATGGAAATATGAAATAAAAGTCAAAAATTGTGAGAAACATTTTTATTTGCAGTTGTAAAAACTGTACAAGTCCTAACAAACTTATAAATTAATCTATTATGGACCTTCGCATGGCACTGCTGATATAAAGCCACAACTCTTCAACGTACGATACGCGACATAGTACACCAGGCGACTTTGTAATGCGAGTACAATAAGAGGTCATCCAATCGTGACCGAAGGCTTGTTCATAGCCATCCAGTAGTGATATAACAGCCAGCCAAGTGGAAGCACAAGATATTTTGACTGGATGACTTTCGCGGTTCAAGGGTTAATTTTTAAACGTAGAAAGTTGCATTTCGTTGTATTATGAAAAAAAAAAAATAGTGCAATAGAAAATGTTAAAACTTACTATTACTTATGTAGATTTTTAGCAACATACTCTTCCTGATTCAATAAAGTAGGTAGGTATGAATCTTGATAATAAAAATTTGGACTGGACCGGACCATGCTTTTAAGGTTCCGTAGTCGACTAAGAACCCGAGTAATTTTTAAAGTAATCGCATTTAGTCTGTGGTGTACTAGTCGCACTTCTGTACTCCTAGACTACGTTGCAACTTACTTTCTCGACATTTTCTACAAAACATCAGTCAATTTATAATGGATATCCCTTTTTAGAAAATGTTAGTTGATTCTAAAAGGTATATTCCCGTTTCGTCTGATTGGAACAACTGTTACGAAAATATGGCATGAGAATTTTGTTACTTTCACTAATGCCATACAAAATTGTGTGTTTAAAAAATATGTATAGTCCCTATTTTAGTGATTAAACAGAAGTAGATGGAAAATTGCATGAATACAGAATATAACACACGTTTCACTCGCTCCTTATTACTAAAAAATGGGGCAAAAATGTATAATTATGTACACTTTCTAAGCACCGTTTTTGACACGTGGTATTGTATATTAATATCAATTATTTTCTGGGCACGATATCAGATTTATACTCAATAGCCGTCTTTCATAACACATTTGAAATAATGATAAAGAAATATAACTTTGAGTGATTAAAATGATTTTGTTTCTGAATTGAAAAACGACTATTTCACAGTTAATCAAAGCATGCTTATTCTATAGTTGAAAGTTAGTCGAACACTAACATTTAAAGTGATTTAACAAAACATAACTCTACTTATATTGACGATACGGACTCGAAAATAAGAATATTCGAATTAATCTCTACGTTAAAATCATAACAATAAGAATACAAGGGTCAACAAAAACTAAAATCAATTTTATATACAATTAAAACATGATTTCATTACAATAAATGTTAAGATTTAAATAAAGCTCGACAATAAAGTACCATTTCTAAAATCAATCGTTTGTTACTGGAAGAATATCGTATAGTCCTCTGTTCTATACCTTTTCAAAAGTAGTTAAAATCGAGCTTTATTACGTGTGAATAATGAATGATATAAAGTGGGAACACTATTCCGACATGTGACGTCATAGCAGCCAAATAAGAATATGCCTAAGAATTTATAATTTTACTCTTTATATAATGTTACACACAGGAAAATATAAATATTTTATTTATATGTCCCTGCTATCACTTTCTTTCTTTCTTTGATGTATTTCGATTTTAGTATTCCCACTTTAGCTACAATCTATAGAAGATAGAATACAATATTTACGTTCAAATGCAACCCAACACTTTTCAATATAAAATGCAATATGTGAATGGAAACATTCATAGAATAGACATAAGATTTAGACTCAAAATGATGTCCTAGATAGTCAGGAACTAAAGATGATTAATACTGAGCACTAAGATAGTCGTGAATAAAAAAAAACAATAATCGTTCATTTCAAATGTATAAAACATGGTTGTTCGTCATTTTATAGTTTTATATTAACTGTTTAAGGTCACTTCCCATTTACATTATTTATATTTATATACGTCTGAGCATTTTTTTATATATTACTCTGTATTAGTGAAATTATTGTCAGTTTTTAAAATAATAAGTCAATAAAAGACATGATTTAGTGATATTCATTAAATTGTTAATCTCAAATTAAAATTATGTTGACGATTTACCCTACACCATATTGATAGTGACTAAAATGATCCTAAGATACGAATGGTATATACAAAATCGTTACAAATCAATAAAATAGTTAAATAAAGTAAACGGGTAATGCATTAATTCATAATTCGTTGTAATACAACACAAGTAATAAATAATAGATATCTATTAACATTCAACAACTAAAATCTAAAGTTATAAACAGTGGCGAAGTGTCGTGAGCATTCGCGATGTTGTAAAAATGATTGTGTGAATCGGTTTAAATATCTATGAAGGATGATACTAGTGACCGATAGCGAAAACGCAGGATAGGCTGGTAACAAAGGAACATCTTTCCTCAAGTATCATTATAGTCACAGTGATTTATTTTGCGTTGAAAGCCACATATGAAATCTGTTTTTAAAACTTTTAGAAATACCGCAATATGAAAAAAATATTGTTTGGGCCTTTGGGAGGCCTACCACTTTCATATTTCGACCTATTTTCACCTTTTTGACCTTGGAGAAAGTCGTTACATATCACCAGCCCGTCTTGCATTTTCGCTATCGGTCACTAGTAAATGTCCACCCTTTAGAATGTGCAGAACACTTCGTGTGATATTAGGGTCACTCCACACCGAACCGGGGAGTTTCAACGCGCGGGGGAAACTCGCGGGTGCGGGGCGACCGGGGGGAGGGGGGCGTCATAGCCGCTACCTACTGATGCCAGATATAGTATTGTATCTAATTCGATGGGCTTATGAGTACAGATTACAAATAAAAACATTTTTCGGAAAAACATGCAATAATTTCGGCAGGCAGGATTTAAACCAGCTACTTTTAGCATTTGTACTGACACCTCTACCAACTGTAGCCCAGTTGGTAGAGGCCTGCCCGCGAAATACCTAACACGGGAAGTGTTTTAAAGTTTTGGTACTCAATAAGCTTTTTCTGAGCGCTATAAAACACTCAGCCAAAAGAAAACTTTTTGCTGTTTTAAAACATGATACAAAACAACCAATAAAGTTCCCATACAAATTGAGTTCATCTTGTATGGGAGGTACGTTTTCTTTTTCATATTTCGACCCATGTTTCACGGGGAAAGTTGTTCAGTTTTATAAGTGCCTTATGTTCTTCAGCTTTATTGGTTGTTTATTAACACTCTGTATATCGTCATAGGTCCATCGAATTACAATTAGCACTGTAAGAGCTACCGTTGGCGGGGCGTAGCGGCGGTATATACTCTGGAAAGGAGCGCCTCATATCGGCCGCGTGAAATTCGCGGGGAACATGCCTTTCTCGTTGGTGCCCTCTTTGATGCCCATTAGCCAGCCCTCCTCCTGGGAATAGAAGAGATGTAGTTTAGTAAAACATTTTAAAAATGAATGACTAATATAAAGTGAAATTTTACTAGTGACCGATAACGAAAACTCAAAACCAGCTGATGATAAGATACAACTTTCCCCAAGGAACATAGGTCGAAATATGAAAAACAATGGAGAGGCCCAATTTTTTTTATATGTTATTAATATGTTTTATATAGGTTCAGAGTTTTCGCTATCGGTCACTAGAGGAATTTCACGTGTTTGGGGATACAGGTATTTTCTACTTTTCTTTTAATTTTTCCTTCACGATTTTTTTCTCAAGATTTCCCACACCTGGAATATTTTTCTTTGTGCTTCTTATCACTTGATCGTGTATACCTGTATTACCAAACAAGCGACAAAACTCGGAATTTTGAAAAAGAAAATGATTTCTAATTTTCTCAATACATTTTTTCTTTACGATTTTTTTCTCTAAAACCAAACACTTTAACACTTTAAGAAAGGGGTTTGTATTCATACAGTCTGTCATAAAAAAAACAGGTCGATATTCTGACTTTGATTCCCAAACATGCCTATGTCCACTGATTTTCGATATTAGCCGTCTGTGTGCAGTAGCGTATACAGGGGGTCGTAGGGGTCATGACCCCCCCACACACCAAGAATTCTTCTACTAATATAGCTGATAATATAACATCTTCACGGTTATCCGACGGTTAATTACCACCATTTCTCAAGTGAAATGTCGAGCTCGCTTCGCTCGCAATACTTGTAGTACTGATGTATGCCTTTTTAACGCGAAATGTTAGACTTGCTTCGCTCGCGAATCGTGCACTAATGGTGCAGAACGGTGTGTCTCCTCACATGCCTTATTCATGCGAAGTTTCGGGCTCGCTCCGCTCGCGAAATGTGTAGTGTGATGGTGCAGAACGATGTGTCTCCTCACATGCCTTATTCATGCGAAGTTTCGGGCTCGCTCCGCTCGCTAAACGTGTAGTGTGATGGTGCAGAACGATGTGTCTCCTCACATGCCTTATTCATGCGAAGTTTCGGGCTCGCTCCGCTCGCTAAACGTGTAGTGTGATGGTGCAGAACGATGTGTCTCCTCACATGCCTTATTCATGCGAAGTTTCGGGCTCGCTCCGCTCGCTAAACGTGTAGTGTGATGGTGCAGAACGATGTGTCTCCTCACATGCCTTATTCATGCGAAGTTTCGGGCTCGCTCCGCTCGCGAAATGGGTAGTGTGATGGTGCAGAACGATGTGTCTCCTCACATGCCTTATTCATGCGAAGTTTCGGGCTCGCTCCGCTCGCGAAATGTGTAGTGTGATAGTGCAGAACGGTGTGTCTCCTCACATGCCTTATTCATGCGAAGTTTCGGGCTCGCTCCGCTCGCGAAATGTGTAGTGTGATAGTGCAGAACGATGTGTCTCCTCACATGCCTTATTCATGTGAAGTTTCGGGCTCGCTCCGCTCGCGAAATGTGTAGTGTGATGGTGCAGAACGATGTGTCTCCTCACATGCCTTATTCATGCGAAGTTTCGGGCTCGCTCCGCTCGCGAAATGTGTAGTGTGATGGTGCAGAACGATGTGTCTCCTCACATGCCTTATTCATGCGAAGTTTCGGGCTCGCTCCGCTCGCGAAATGTGTAGTGTGATGGTGCAGAACGGTGTGTCTCCTCACATGCCTCTTTTATGCGAAATTTCGGGATCGCTTCGCTCGCACAACGTGTAGTGTGATGGTGCAGCACGGTGTGTCTCCTCGTATGCCTTTTTAACGCAAAATGTCGCGCTTACTTCGCTCGTGAAACGTACACTGATGGTGCGTCACGGTGTGACTCCATGATACGCCACTGTCTGTGTGTCGGCAGTAGTCTGGTCGCACCCTCTCTGTCTGTCAGTAGCAGAACGCCAGTGACAGCACTATTGAACCTCTATGACTTCTCACTCACTTGTTCATCGGGGTCGTCGTACTCGACGACGCGGATGGTGTCCCCCACGTCGAATGACAGCTCGTCACTGTCCTCGCGCGTGTAGCGGTACGTAGCGCGCACGCGGTACAGAGTGCCCGGCGGTAGGCCCGCCAAAGTTGCCCCTGGAACATCGATTGAGAACTTTACTGAAGGGAACTTGTATGAGAATACACCGTTTTTATTTACAAGTTTTTTTCTAAAATAGATATACAGGGTGGCAGCGAACGAGCGACTCACTCGAAAACTTAACAACTTTCCCCTAGTTCTGCCAATAAACTGCTTAGATTGGCGGAACTTTAATTTTATGGCGGCGAAACATTATAACTTGGGCCTTTAAAAGGCAAGATTGAGTAGGCAAGCATGTTCTAACATCGTCTGCATCATCATTTACAACAGGTGAGAAAACAGACAAATCAGGGTCTAAACTAAACAATAAAAAAATGTTTTTTATGAAGAATTGTTTTTGAATATAAAATCAGACCTGTTGAGCGTTTTGTTTATAGAAGTAAAGAGTCTTTCGTTCGGTACCTTCCTTTTTAAGTGATTGTGTGTGTATAAAGGGAATAATTTTGTACAATGGTGATAAATAAACTAAAATGCAGGTTACAATAAGCAAAGCGAAGTACACACGGTTAATAAAGCCATACATAAAATACTTACATAAAAATAAAAAGCGGAATATAAATAAATACATACCGATAATTTAACCACCTGCGTATATGAGATATAAGACTAAAGTACGGCAGTTCGAATAGACCACATATGACAGCTACCAAAACCGTAGAACTAGAAGACATGTCAACAAATAAAAATAGACTTTACGTCGTAGCATTTACATGAAGATGACGGCTGTCAAATATGGCCTATTCAAACGGGCGTACTGTACATACGAATTATAGTTATAACCTTTTACGCCAATGAATGCTCGTTTTAGGATCATGAGATATAGTTTGTTGTTAAAAGACCCCCACCGTTTGTATTCTACTCCAGCAAATCCATCTACCAATTTAAGAGACCAACTTTTACTGGGTTTCATAGAAATATTAAGAAAGAACCGTATTAATTGATTCCGTATATAGGTAGGTCGATTTGTTGGCGATAGTACACGTTATTTAAATAAAGGACGATTCACAGGCTACATTTTGGACAAAACATTTTGGTCTCTTGCTAACAGATTACTAAGGAAGTTTTAATATGATTAAATCACAATTTGAAGCAACAAAAGCTATTTACTTGCAACTTCTGTTGTCTTGTGGGATACCGGGTCGACGAAAGACCCAAAGAAGTCTGGTTTCGGAGTTGTCAGTACTTGCATCAAAAATAAGGTATATCAATAAAATAATGTATGTGCAAGAAGCGAAAAAATCTGCAATATTCATACTTTCTGAGATAACATGTAATTTGTTTTTACCATACCGAGAAAAAGCATTTGCGATTGCGGAAGTACTTTTTAAAGAACAATGGGCGTTTTTGGAGAAACTAATCTTTAAGATGGCGTTACACTACACGCCATAGATTTATTAGAAGTCAAATTTTGTCAGATTTTCCGACTTAGCGTATGGCGGCGTGAAGCGTCATCTATCGGACTAGTTTCTTCAAAAAACGCCAATTAGAAATTCATTCCAAAATCTTAGCTAAATACGAATATCGATTATAAGGTCCTATTAAATTCACTGCAAATATTTTCAGGGTGTGTTCTACTCGCGAAACTGAACAACTTTTCTTAGTAACATTTTTCCGAAATATGAAAAAGTATTTTGCACCTCCCATACAAAAATGTCCAAAACATATTGTGTCAGTTTGCATGGGAGGTCCAATTTTCTTTTTTCATATTTCGGAAAAATACTCTCCGGTGCACGAGACGCCGGTTGGGATTCCACCCTTATATCGTAGACATCCCGCAAATTCGCACAAAGCGCTTCGCTTCTACATTTTTAATGCGAACTGCTAAGGAGTGGAACTCCCTGCCTGCGGATCTGTTTCCGGAACGTTATAACCTGGGCCTTTTCAAGGCGAGAGTGAATAGGCATTATCTGGGCGAGCATGTTCCATCATCGTCTGCATCGTCACTTAACATCAGGTGAGATTGCGGACAAATGCATACCCATTATTTATAAAAAAAAACATGTAACTTAGAAAAGTTGTTCAGTTTCACAAGTAGAACATACCCTGAAAATATTTGCAGTGAATTTAAGACCTTATATACCTGAGGGTCTTTTTAAAGCTTTTTACAAATCATCCAAATAAATACGATACATAGTTTTGATAAAATAAAATAATATTGTATTGATAATCGTTTATTAGTCGCACTGTGAATAGCCCTCCATCTCTTTCTAACTTACCGACGGGTATATCATAAACGTCATCGGATTTCTCCTCTTTTTGCGGCGAATCCGGTTCATCTACTGGTTTGTCTTTCTCTTTCTCATCGGTTCCGTTTTTATTCTTGTCTTGAGCGTTAGTCTTGTCTTGGTCTTTTGATCGTTCCACTTTTTCTGGAGCTTTTTCAGCGTCCGGTACGGCGGTCGGCGAACCTGGAGTTTTGTATGTTGCCTACATCATGTTGTATGAACTATTTATTTTGACTATTGAAGGCTTCAATAGTCTACATTTTCGATCATTTGTAGGCTCATGTTACCTATTTCTTTCTTGATTCGTAGGCTCGTTTATAACTTAGCTAGTTCCAACCTACTTAAAATCTAGCTAAGATATTTACAATGAAATAATAAGAAAAAATAAAAAAAGGTATCTTAAAGTGAATGATATTAATAGTGCAGTCAAATAAAATATAACATGACATGCAGCTATCTACAACAACATCGATAGTCGTACTTTACCAATTTTGTGGTAGAAAAGACCTCAACCTTGCAAAATTATAGAGTAGAGAATACTTTATCAACTTCTTTAAACTTATTGATTAAATACATCCCTCTTGTAGAATAAATTAAAAAATAATTGAGCTAGATTTAACATTTGCGACGATGTTTATGACTTGTTCCGAAGTAAATTTTTATGAAGTTATTTCATTATTTCATTGTTAAATTATGTTACATTTGTAACGCGTCCGTGCCACGAGAATGTAAATGTTAGAAAACATTAGTTTCATAAGTAACTTAATTCGGAACCTTTTCCCTGAAGTACCAGGCGGACATAACTTACCGGCATCTTATCATCTTGCTTGTGTCCGTTATTGTTGGTCTCTGGGGGCGTGACCTTGCGCATGGGGGTTATACTAGGGCGCATGAATGGAAACCTAAAGTACCAGGCGAACATAACTCACCTGCAGGTAGAGTTCATCCACGTTCTTATAGTTCTCCTTGTGTCCGTTATTGCTGGTCTTTGGGGGCTTGCGCATGGGGGTTATATACTAGGTTTCATACAGCTCTTCAACCTTCTTGTCGTCCTCCTTGTGCCCATTGTTGTTGGTCTAGCTTCTTAAAAATTAGGATGAAGTACCAGGGGGACATAACTCACCTGCAGGTATATCATACAGCTCTTCAACCTTCTTATCATCTTCCTTGTGCCCGTTGTTGTTGGTCTCCGCGACGTCGCGAGGGGGCGTGGCCTGCTCGCTCGGGGGCGTGGCCGGGCTGTCATCTCGCGGGGGTGTGTAGGGCGGGGGGGTGGAGTCTCCGTTGACGGCGCGCGGGGACACCGGCGGCGCTAGCACGCACACGTACACACAAGTCACATCACATGCCGCGAGCAGGCAAAGCATTTTGGCGGTTTTAGATTGGACTAAGCAAGATTCAAATGGTTCGAATGTGATTTTTTAACTGAAGTACCTTCTATTTACGCCAAGATTTTGACTACCAGGAGGTAGATTCTAAGGGCTTTAGTGTCACAATACGAAAAAAAAACTGAAATTAGATTTTTTTTCGAATCGTGATACAAAAGCCTATAAAATAAGGTCGGAAGCACTTCACGCCAGAAGGCCTTTATATATGACCTTGGGTGTTAGGAAATTAAGACATAGCGTCGAACCAATTTTTTTTATTTGTGGGGAAAAGACTTTTTTCAAACTACTGCATCAAGTTCAGTAATTTGTACTATTTTGGCGCAACATTTTAGTCCATAAAATAAAAGGCAGAAACAAATACCAAAATGCTTTGCACGCTAGAAACTATAGTCAAGAACAACATGTCATAGTAAAAGAAAATGTTAGTCATTTTAAAAGGACAAACAATCCAACTTCAATAAACACAAGCCAAACTTTGATTAGCTTGCAACGGCAGCGACTAAGGTTATTCTTTTACGAGGGTACAATAAAATCTTATTTACTAAAGTCTTATCTTATAACTACACAAATGAAATAAACAAGTGTTTAGTGTCTCACTGCTGGGTAAAGAAATCGAGCAGTAAACCAATGGGCGTTTTTTAAGAAAGTTAACCGCGAGATGGCGTTATACGCTACCATAGACTAATTGTCAACATTTGACAGCTACTCCTTTAAATTTTAGGATGGCTTAAAACACCATCTTGCGGATTAGTTTCTCCAAAAAATGCCCAATGTATAACAAGGTAAAACCTACGTTTAATAGCCTCAAATCGTCATCAATAATTTACGAATAATGTTATTTATGTTCTCGAAATCTGTTCAAATTTACCAAATCTATTCCAATAATATTCTGTTTTTCGGGCGGAATAATTTTGTTTCTATCTCGTGAATTGAACTCAATGTCATAATAGCGACCCAAAGTCCTTCAAAAAGGACAAGAAAATTGGTCATGAAATAAATTTTAACATAATAAAAAGTGTTCGTCCTAAAAAAAGGACATTGGGTCTTACGCCTATTCCCTATACTCACTCTGCACGGTCCCAGTGGGTGAGTTGGGCGATGCGGCGTTGCCGTTGGTGTGCGGCGAGCTGGCAACGTTGTTGGAGACCACCTTCTTGGTGTAGGAGCCGCGCTGGCTCTCCGTCGCAAGCTTGTCCGTGATCGCTTCCAGTTCAGAGTATACCTGGGGGAGGAAAAGGTAAGGTAAGTATGGGCAGATCAGTCCCACAAACAAGTAGATGTGTTAAAAAACAAAAAAAACCCGACTGCGGTAATTTTAAAGTAGTATTTTGCTCTAAAAACCGCTATCTTGAATCTATATTTTTTTATAGAGGTATAGCCAGTATTACTCGCGCTGCTGAGACGAATCTAACGACACCTAACATGTTAAAAGCGGCCAAGAGCGTGTCAGACACGCCCACAAATAGGGTTTCGTAGTCAACGTTAAATATCAGGTTATCAGCATTACAAAGTTAATTTTGTTGCTGGTTTGTTTGCAGCTGTATGATAACCAACCGCAAATAGAAAAACTTTTTTTATTCTGTAATCTTTAGTGGTACAGTATCCGTTATAGTTTTCATTGTAACTTCAGATTGAGAAGTATATTCCATATTTTTTTCAAATTTTTAGCGTTTATACTTTAGGAGTTACAGCTGGAACAAATTATGGCTCAAAAACGCCCCTTTTTAAAGCAAATATCTCGAGACAGAAACATTTTAGTGACTTTCTTTCAAAGAAACCTCCCCTTAGTTTTAAAAGACCTATTCAACGATACCCTACTCAATATTACAGGAGAAAAAAAATTTTTTTTGCCCCCTTTTCACTTGTATGGGAGGGGGTCCAAAAAATAATCAATATAATTTTTTCTCAACATTTCTAAATTTGGGTCAAGACGATCTATCTTCGCACCAAATTTGATGTCGATAGCTCTAAAACTGACGGAGTTATGAGGGCGCGGCATACAGACAGACAGACAGACAGACAGACAGACAGACAGACAGACAGACAGACAGACAGACAGACAGACAGACAGACAGACAGACTTGACGAAACTATAAGGGTTTCTAGTAGACTACGAAACCCTAAAAACCAACTATCCGTTTGGGCTGTACCCCGTGAAAAACAAATTTTCTTGTCCACATACACCTACATACATATATATATATACTCTCGAAAAACATAACCCTCCTTCTGAGGCAGTCGGGTAAATAGACTCTCTATTAGAAAGTTACAGAAGGTTCACTCGACTCTATTTAGGATTACATTTTTTTCGTTACATAGCCAGGGTTACTACCTGGTTCACAAAAGAAGGGACCCGAAATGGCAACTTTATTGTTGAAATCTTGCTCAAATGTCATGTAATATGAAAAAGACGCAGACAATAATTTTGCCATTTCGGGTTTCCTTCTTTTGTGAACCAGGTTTATAATATCAGTGGTTAGTTTAGAAGGTGCTCTAAGAACAACTAAAGGTAACGTACTTAGCTCGGGTTGTGAAATCATCTACTCATCGACCCATTTTCTTAAGGACCCATCTTCTTTAAACCGTCACATTATCAAATACACTGTGCTGTGTTAAGACGATCTTGTTAACTTTTTCATATTAATTTTTATGTACTTCATAAAGGACAGTGGGTTGCAGGAGCATAACTCTATACTGACAAACTGTGCAAAAAAGAACAATGATCGAAAATTCTTTGTTTGATTTACTTATTAATAGAACAATCAGAATATCAAACACATTCAATCAATCAATCACTTATTTCCATCTTACAATCTAGATTTTAAGTCATTGTACTGGTATCGTTGGCCGATAACAATTATGTTACTGTAAAAAAATGCATTTATCGTCGCATTTATTTCATCGTGATATTTTAAATACTGTAACTTGCGCAGATACAGAAGAAGCTACCCTATGAAATTAGTAAAGTCGATGAACCATCGGAGCTTAGTCGATAAACCCTGATTGTACCAACCTTAGCGCTTTCAGAGTGGAACAGTTGTTCAGCCGAGAAGAGGGTTTGCAGGTTGTTGACGTAGAATAACACTTGGTATGTGAATGTCATATAACGACCCGATGAACCCTGATTGTACCAACCTTAGCGCTTTCAGAGTGGAACAGTTGTTCGTCCGAGAAGAGAGTTTGCAGGTTGTTGACGTAGAATAGCACTTGGTATGTGAATGGCATATAACGACCCGATGAACCCTGATTGTACCAACCTTAGCGCTTTCAGAGTGGAACAGTTGTTCGGTTGTTGACGTAGAATAACACTTGGTATGTGAATGTCATATAACGACCCGATGAACCCTGATTGTACCAACCTTAGCGCTTTCAGAGTGGAACAGTTGTTCGGTTGTTGACGTAGAATAACACTTGGTATGTGAATGTCATATAACGACCCGATGAACCCTGATTGTACCAACCTTAGCGCTTTCAGAGTGGAACAGTTGTTCGGTTGTTGACGTAGAATAACACTTGGTATGTGAATGTCATATAACGACCCGATGAACCCTGATTGTACCAACCTTAGCGCTTTCAGAGTGGAACAGTTGTTCGGTTGTTGACGTAGAATAACACTTGGTATGTGAATGTCATATAACGACCCGATGAACCCTGATTGTACCAACCTTAGCGCTTTCAGAGTGGAACAGTTGTTCGGCTCAGAAAAGAGGTTGTTGACGAAGAATAACACTTGGTATGTGAATGTCATATAACGACCCGATGAACCCTGATTGTGCCAATCTTAGCGCTTTCAGAGTGGAACAGTTGTTCGGCCGAGAATAGAGTTTGCAGGTTTTTGACGTAGAATAACACTTGGTATGTGAATGTCATATAACGACCCGATGAACCCTGATTGTACCAACCTTAGCGCTTTCAGAGTGGAACAGTTGTTCGGCCGAGAAGAGAGTCTGCAGGTTGTTGACGTAGAATAACACTTGGTATGTGAATGTCATATAACGACCCGATGAACCCTGATTGTACCAACCTTAGCGCTTTCAGAGTGGAACAGTTGTTCGGCCGAGAAGAGGGTTTGCAGGTTGTTGACGTAGAATAAGACACGCAAATGGTATAAAGCTGGCAATTGAACACTTTGTATGTGCGTTTCACTACTACCCCTACTACTATAGTGACTAGCTTTACAAGATCGATTAGACAGCAAATTCATACTAAAAGAGTTATCTATCAACTAAGGAAAACGGACCTTGTGCCATAGCATCATCATAAATTGGCAGCTATCTACTAAACGTTGTGTGTTTCTTAGCGTTACCATCATGTATTTTGACAACTGTGAAATCTGCTTTTTGTATTGGGTCACCTCTAGCATATCAGTGCAATATTCGGGTTTTGCATTTCGCGATTTTGAATCAGCCTGACCCGCTGGAACCAAACCATTGTTGTGAAAGTTACTTAAGTTTTCATTTCTTTTTTTTTCATCCTTCTTATTCTAAGCTAACGTCATGCTACTACTGCCAAAGGCCGGTCTTCTTGGGTGGGATGACGTAGTCTAGATGAGATGAGAGAGATACTAAGTCCATTCCATGTTTGGCTCTGTTTCAGTCTTGTATGTCTTAAGCTAGTGTAAATTTAAAAAAGGTTGAATATTCACCTTAGCGCTTTCAGAGTGGAACAGTTGTTCGGCCGAGAATAGAGTTTGCAGGTTGTTGACGTAGAATAACACTTGGTATGTGAATGTCATATAACGACCCGATGAACCCTGATTGTACCAACCTTAGCGCTTTCAGAGTGGAACAGTTGTTCGGCCGAGAATAGAGTTTGCGGGTTGTTGAAGTAGAATAACACTTGGTATGTGAATGTCATATAACGACCCGATGAACCCTGATTGTACCAACCTTAGCGCTTTCAGAGTGGAACAGTTGTTCGGCCGAGAATAGAGTATGCAGGTTGTTCACGTAGAATAACACTTGGTATGTGAATGTCATATAACGACCCGATGAACCCTGATTGTACCAACCTTAGCGCTTTCAGAGTGGAACAGTTGTTCGGCCGAGAAGAGGGTTTGCAGGTTGTTGACGTAGAATAACACTTGGTATGTGAATGTCATATAACGACCCGATGAACCCTGATTGTATCAACCTTAGCGCTTTCAGAGTGGAACAGTTGTTCCTTTGTATGTGCGTTTCACTTCTACCACTACAACTATAGTGACTAGCTTTAAAAGATCGATTAGAAAGCTGTCAAATTCATACTAAAAGAGTTATCTATCAACTAAGGAAAACGAACCTTGTGCCATAGCATTATCATAAATTGGCAGCTATCTTCTAAACGTTGTGTGTTTCTTAGCGTTACCATAATGTATTTTGACAACTGTGAAATCTGCTTTTTGAAATAGGTCACCTATAGAGAGAATAATATCAGTGAATATTAGGGATTTGAATTTAGTGACTTTAAATCAGCCTTAGCCGCTGGAACCATTATTGAAAAACTTACTTATGTTTTGATTACAATTTTTTTTCACCCTTCTTATTTAAAGCACGTTTCACGTTTGACTCTGTCTCAGTCTTGTATGTCTTATACTAGTGTTAGTTTAAAAAAGTGACTAAGTATATTTACCTTAGCGCTTTCAGAATGAAACAGTTGTTCGGCCGAGAATAGAGTTTGCAGGTTGTTGACGTAGAATAGCACGCGGGAGTCGTATAAAGCGGGCAGTTCGTCGTGGAGTTCAGAGTTCAGGACTTCGTATGTGCGTTTCGCTTCTTCCAGTTGCTCCCTGCCTTTTGTCACCTGGAAATTTAAGTTTATGGTATAAATACTATCTCTACTATAACTAATGCCGTGTCGTAGCGGCTAAGAATAGTGGCACCCCTGGACCACTTAGCGTGTTTCGTAAAAGGTGAACTAGAGTTTTTGAACTCGGCTGAATATCTGTCGCTATGGTCAACCGCATGGTGGCGAAGATACCCTTTTGCGACATGATATAGTGTTCTGTCAAGACATGCTCCGACCCCAAATGATTTAGGATAAGGACAGGATTGGTTGCCCATTCCAAAAAATGTTTAATAAGTCCCTCCTTAGAGAATTCTACGAGTAAAATAACAAGCAAGAATAATAAACGGGCTGAAGGATAAAAATATTGCAAAGGTACTATCGAGTCGATAACAGACCACAATAATACACTGACAAGATAAGATGAAAATAAAAAGGTACTTCACAAATAAAAAGTAGGTAATATTACAAATAATACGTAGTAAATAGATTGAGACGTCGTTTACACATGATAAAATTCAGGACAACATTGAAATATTACAAGCAGCAGGCAAAACACATTATCTTAATCAGATTCATAGTATTTTCAATGTAGTTTTAGAAATATAATTTGATCCGTTTTTTGTTCCGCCGAATTGGGCTAAATTATACAGAGTGTTAGGGACGGTGTACCGAAAACTTTGCAGTCATGATCAGACCATGAAACTGAACAACTTTTACTATGGAGCCAATAGTGGGAAACGAAAAAATATTTCCGACCTCCCATACAAAGTCAGTCAGCTGATCGTGAATTTTGTATGGGAGGTCGGAAAATTTTTTTCGTTTCCCACCATTGGCTCCATAGTAAAAGTTGTTCAGTTTCATGGTCTAAGCACGCCTGCAAAGTTTTCGTTACACTGTCCCTAACACCCCGTATTTCCTAAACCACACCTAAAACTGAAGTGTTTTCATTGTACCTGGCTCACCATAAACATAAAAGTGCAGTACTACGACATTCACAAATACCAATACTTATACCACATACTGGGTAATTTTTTAGTCAGTGCGCAAACTTTGCAGGGTGTTTCTACTCGTGATTCTAAACAACTTTTACTATGGGACCATATCTACCTTAACGTCATCCCTTCGTTTGGCTGCGTTCGCTTGTAGGTTATTACAAATAAAGTGATAGTTGTGTACCTGGCCCACCATAAACATAAAAGTGCAATACTACGACATTCACAAATACCTTCTACCACATTCATAGAACCACGTTATATTGATGATGAGCTGGGTACCTTATCTACCTTAACGTCATCCCTTCGTTTGGCTGCGTTTGCTTGTAGATTCCTCATATAAGTAAAGTAATATTTGTGTACCTGGCCCACCATATAAAAGTGCAGTACTACGACATTCACAAATACCAATCAATATACCACATATACATATTGAAGATTAGCTGGTTGGGTACCTTATCTATGTTCCGTATAAAAGTAAAACAATATTTGTGTACCTGGCCCACCATAAACATTAAAGTATAGTGCTACTACAGTCACAAATACAACATGATATTGGTTCTAAGACATTCACAAATACCAATATACCACATATATTGATGATGAGCTGGGTACCTTATCTACCTTTACGTCGTCCCTTCGTTTGGCTGCGTTCGCTTGTAGGTTTTGGAAGCTGTGTCTCTGGCTGTCGTAATCGACGAGCTTGCGGCCGCGTTTCTCGATCTTTTTCTGGAATTAGTAAAAAAAGGATTAAATGAGGCCCAAGCATCAACCATTTGGATAAGTGGTGTAAAACTACCATTCTAATTCAATTCGCGTGACTAAGAACTTAGCACTAAACACATACCGTTTGCGTAAAACTGAAAGTCTCTGTTAACTTGGAGACAGGAGTTTATTAAAAATTCCATACTTTATTCTGACCTATCGTATTATATCTGTCGCAGTACGATGGCAGAATCAGCCGGCATATGGCAGAATCGTAGACTTCCTTCGGCCATCGTCCTGAGCTGATCCAGGTTTTTGGCCAAATACCTAGGATTTTGGCCAAAAAACTAGGATTTTGGCCGAAATCCTAGATTTGTTTAGTATAGCTTTTTTTGAATTTCGGGGGAACCTCTTCGTCTTCGAATGGTACACCAAAGCACCTAACGAGCCGATGGACCCTGGTATCGAGAGTTTTCAACCGCTTACTGCAAGTAACAGGCCTCTTACATGGTTGTGTAACGACCGCCGTTTAAGTGATCATAGAGAGCAATCGGGACCGACGGCTTACTGTACCCGTGTGGTTTGGGGGAACGAGGAGTGGAGAGGTACTTTATGCACCTCCCGCTGATCTTTTGAGGGTAGACTTGGACACCGTAAATGGACACCCTGAAGGACGGGGGGTAACATCAGACAGTCTGAACAACAGGATTTTCTCGGATTCCCTGAAGGGCAGGGGGGAGCTTCAGACACCATAAGAGCAGGACGTACCACTGAACGCTCTAGAGGATTGGTGGTAGCGTTGGACGCCCTGGAGACCAGCAGGTAGCGTCGGACCCCCAGAAAATCCAACGCCCATCATCTTACATCCTCCAGAGTGTCCGACGCTACCTACGCCCTCCAGAGCGTCTGACGCTACCTCCCACCCTCCAGAACGTCCAATGTTACCTCCTGCCTTTCGAGGTGTATGCCCGAACTACACGGGCACGTTAAGTCGTCGGTCCCGATTGCTCTTTATGATCAGTTGATCACTTAGACGGCGGTCATTACACAACCTTGTCAGAGGCCTGCTCCTTGCAGTAAGCGGTTTCAAAACTATAACACCAGGGTTCATCGGGTCGTTGGGCGACTTAGTGTACCAGTCGAAGAAGAAGAAGTTTCCCCGAAATGCAAAAAAAACCATAATACTAAACAAATCTAGGCTTTCGGCCAAAATCCTAGTTTTTTGGCCAAAATCCTAGGTTTTTGGCCAAAAACCTGGATCAGCTTAGGACGATGGCCGAAAGAAGTCTACGATTTTGCCATATGCTGGCTTTGCCTGATTCTGCCATCGTACTGCGACATATCTATTTTGCGCCTTCCTGGACAAAAATACATGGTCATATCATAATCAAATAAGGTGTAAATTATAATAATAAAAATTAATAGGTATTAACTAGGGATCAAAATAACAGCATAGTTGAAACGTCTAGCTAGCGTATGCTATTTCGGTTTTTGTTTTTCGGTCTGTTGGTCAAAAACCAAATTACAAAAGACACATTTTAAAAGCATGTCGTCCAACATACCCTGACCTCCGGGAACTGGTTGGTGTAGGTGTTGAGAGGGATCAGCACTTGGTCGCCGAGTTTGTGAGAGAGTTCCTGCCACAAGATCTCCATATCCTGCACCGTATTACTAGATTATGGAACCTTTACAAAGCAAGTCGACCAACTTACCCTGACCTCCGGGAACTGGTTGGTGTAGGTGTTGAGAGGGATCAGCACTTGGTCGCCGAGTTTGTGAGGGAATTCCTCCCACAACATCTCTATATTCTACACCTGATTGTTAGACTATAGGACCTTTACAAAGAAAGTGGACCAACATACCCTGACCTCCGGGAACTGGTTGGTGTAGGTGTTGAGAGGGATCAGCACTTGGTCGCCGAGTTTGTGAGAGAAGTCCTGCCACAACATCTCTATATTCTACACCTGATAATTAGACTATAGGACCTTTACAAAGCAAGTGGACCAACTTACCCTGACCTCCGGGAACTGGTTGGTGTAGGTGTTGAGAGGGATCAGCACTTGGTGGCCGAGTTTGTGAGGGAATTCCTGCCAAAGCATCTCTTGTTCTACACCTGATTACTAGACTATATGACCTTTATAAAGCAAGTGGACCGACTTACCCTGACCTCCGGGAACTGGTTGGTGTAGGTGTTGAGAGGGATCAGCACTTGGTCGCCGAGTTTGTGAGAGAGTTCCTGCCACAAGATCTCCATATCCTACACCGTATTACTAGATTATGGAACCTTTACAAAGCAAGTCGACCAACTTACCCTGACCTCCGGGAACTGGTTGGTGTAGGTGTTGAGAGGGATCAGCACTTGGTCGCCGAGTTTGTGAGAGAAGTCCTGCCACAGCATCTCCATGTTTTGAGCCTGCACGTACAGTAGGTCATGCCCCGACCAGCCGCTCTCGTAGGCCTCCGTGATGGCTTCCATCAGGGATTTGGAAGCTGTTTGCACCGCTGGAATAGGAGATAATAAGTTAAATTAGAAGTTTTCCTTGAGTATTTACTTCAAGCTAAGTTTACATTGCCGGTAAACTGTGGCTGCGGGAGGCACAGGACCGGGGGAGCTGACGTAAAAGAGAAGAGAACTTACTGATATAGATAGATTTAAGCTTACACCTATTATATCGCACTTATTCGCAGGCTTCGTAAAGACTCCCAGATCATCTGTTTTATTTACTCCAGTCTTGGCCAGATATTCGGACAAAATAGGCGCATGTAGACGTCGAGAACAGCCCGTATAACCATTACCATCGGACTGAGACCGAGTCGAAGACAACGACGGCTAATAAGATACTCGGTGGTTAAACATTTCTTTGTATACCTACTTTACTCTGAGGGACAGACACTAAGTCGACAAATTAAAAACCGTTCTAAGCCAAACTAATGTTGATAAAATTTGATTTAGTATTAAAAACTGTACCCATTTGTAACACTGGTTTGTCGAAGTAAATTCTTATTATACATAAACATATACATTATTGAAGGCAATTGAAGTAATTCAAAATATTGTAGACAGAATGAATGGAACAGGCTCAATTCAATAATTACATCGATAAATCTTTTAGCGATGTTCCTTTGCGAATTATTTTTTGTTTATCTGACCATAAAAAGTACAATTTAAAGGCGCCATTATGTGTGTACAACATGTTTTACAGCTATTAAACTGGTTGATTATGATCGGCTTGATGACGCATCGACACGTTTGGTTTAGCTTGCAATACATAAACAGTTATTTTTATTGACAAAACATTGTCCAGTTGCAAGGTTCATGCACATTATAGGTAATCTTATCATCAAACTCGGATCCCTAGAATGACTAACCTTTTCATCTCATAGCAGCACCTAACATTGTAAAGACCTTGATATTAGGTGAAAGCTTGTCTTGCTTTCGGAAGAGATAAGGATTAGGTTTACCCAGATGTTACTTAATAAGGTATTGGATATTCCCACGCATCAAATGGTGGTCACATACCCAGTGACATAAGATATGCTACAAAATATGAATGGAACCCAGCTCAGTGTATCTTCTCCAGGTTTTGCCGACTCTAGCTTTCAAAAGACTATCATGCCCTTTGTTGCTCAACAACCTGCAGCGAGGAAGACTTAATGTGGCGTCTAAAAATGCTAAAGTCCTCGCCAAATATCGGCAAAAGGTAATATTATGTAATTATGTCATTGACAGGAAGAATAGTGGAACCCCTATACCTGCATACCCCTGATGTTGTTGTCAAACTCCATCTGTAGCCTCGTGGTCTGTTGGTGCTGCAGTTTGAAGTTCTTTAGACACTCCTTGAAGATATCATCAACATAAGATCCTAGTGATGGCTACAAGTGTGAGATAGTAAATCAGAAGTGGGATACTGACCTCGTATACATCTGATGTAGTTGTTGAACTCTTGCAGCCGCGTGGCCTGCTGGTGCTGGCGGTTGAAGCTCTGCAAGTCACCGGTTCGATTCCCGACCGAATGATGTATAACCCTTACCTCGTATACATCTGATGTAGTTGTTGAACTCCTGCAGCCGCGTGGCCTGCTGGTGCTGGCGGTTGAAGTTCTGCAGGTCTCAGGTTCGATTCCCGACCGAATGATGTATAACCCTCACCTCGTATACATCTGATGTAGTTGTTGAACTCCTTCTGCAGCCGCGTGGCCTGCTGGTGCTGCCGATTGAAGTACTGTATGTCTCGGGTTCGATTCCCGACCGAATGATGTATAACAGTTACCTCGTATACATCTGATGTAGTTGTTGAACTCCTTCTGCAGCCGCGTGGCCTGCTGGTGCTGCGGTTGAAGTACTGTATGTCTCGGGTTCGATTCCCGACCGAATGATGTATAACAGTTACCTCGTATACATCTGATGTAGTTGTTGAACTCCTTCTGCAGCCGCGTGGCCTGCTGGTGCTGCCGGTTGAAGTTCTGCAGGTCTCAGGTTCGATTCCCGACCGAATGATGTATAACCCTTACCTCGTATACATCTGATGTAGTTGTTGAACTCCTCCTGCAGCCGCGTGGCCTGCTGGTGTTGCCAGTAGAAGCTGTGCAGGTCTCAGGTTCGATTCCCGTTCGGGTCAGACATACAAATGATAAGATAACCCTTACCTCGTATACATCTGATGTAGTTGTTGAACTCCTTCTGCAGCCGCGTGGCCTGCTGGTGCTGCCGATTGAAGTTCTGCAAGACTCAGGTTCGATTCCCGACCGAATGATGTATAACACTTACCTCGTATACATCTGATGTAATAGTTGAACTCCTGCAGCCGCGTGGCCTGCTGGTGCTGCCGGTTGAAGTTCTGCAGGTCTCAGGTTCGATTCCCGGCCGGGTCAGCTATAACCCTTACCTCGTATACATCTGATGTAGTTGTTGAACTCCTTCTGCAGCCGCGTGGCCTGCTGGTGCTGTCGGTTGAAGCTCTGCAGGACTCAGGTTCGATTCCCGACCGAATGATGTATAACCCTCACCTCGTATACATCTGATGTAGTTGTTGAACTCCTTCTGCAGGCGCGTGGCCTGCTGATGCTGCAGTTTGAAGTTCTTTAGACATTCCTTGAAGATGTCATCAACTTATAGGATCAGAAATCAGAAGTGGGATACTCACCTCGTATACATCTGATGTAGTTGTTGAACAGCCGCGTGGCCTGCTGGTGCTGCCGGTTGAAGTTCTTTAGACACTCCTTGAAGATGTCCTCAATATAAAGAATCCAGCGGGTCAGACATACGAATGATGTACTATAATAACCCTCACCTCGTATATATCTGATGTAGTTGTTGAACTCCTTCTGCAGCCGCGTGGCCTGCTGGTGCTGTCGATCAATGTTTTACAGGTCTCAGGTTCGATTCCCGGTCGGGTCAGACATACGAATGATAACCCTAACCTCGTATACATCTGATGTTGTTGTTGAACTCCTGCAGCCGCGTGGCCTGCTGTTTCTCCTGGTTGGAGTTCTTAGACACTCCTTGAAGATGTCATCATCACAAGGTATCCTAGTTAAGTTTATGAGTGTTATATTGAAAATCAGAAGTGGGAGACTTACCTCGTATACGTCTGGTGTATTTGTTGAACTCCTTCTGGCCTACTGGTCTGCCGGTTGAAGTCCTTAGACACTCCTTGAAGATATCATCAACATAAGATCCTAGTGATGGCTACAAGTGTGAGATTGTAAATCAGAAGTGGGATACTGACCTCGTATACATCTGATGTAGTTGTTGAACTCCTTCTGGAGCCGCGTGGCTTGCTGGTGCTGCAGATTGCATTTCTGCAGGTCGCAGGTTTGATTCCCGTCCGAATGATGTATAACCCTTACCTCGTATACATCTGATGTAGTTGTTGAACTCCTTCTGCAGCCGCGTGGCCTGCTGGTGCTGTAGGTTGAAGCTCTGCAGGACTCAGGTTCGATTCCCGACCGAATGATGTATGACCCTTACCTCGTATACATCTGATGTAATTGTTGAACTCCTTCTGCAGCCGCGTGGCCTGCTAGTGCTGTCGGTTGAAGTTCTGCAGGTCCCAAGTTCGATTACCGACCGGGTCAGACATAACCCTCACCTCGTATACATCTGATGTAGTTGTTGAACTCCTTCAACCGCGTGGCCTGCCAGTTAAAGCTCTGCAGGTCTCAGGTTCGATTCCCGGCCAGGTCAGCTATAACCCTCACCTCGTATACATCTGATGTAGTTGTTGAACTCCTTCTGCAGCCGCGTGGCCTGCTGGTGCTGCCGGTTGAAGTTCTGCAGGTGCTCCTCGAAGATGTCGTCTAGTGTGCGATCGACCTTCCCGAGGTTTTGTAGCAGCTGTTGGCAATGAGAAAGATACCGTTAGTTTGGTATTATAGAATCGTATGTGTATGACTTATTTGAAAGATCGAAACCGATAGTTGATGCATCCGCTCGATCGAACCAGTCTTTAAGAAAGTAAACGATTTTATACAAATTAATAAACAGGTTAAACATATCTTCTCCTCTATAAAGAATAAAACTATTCCAAATTAAGGACTTTTACTTTCATTAAAGAGCTCATTCTTTTTGTCGGTTAAATAACTGCCAGTTGTCTCTTGTCTTCAATAAATAAATTCAAATATAGACTCTACCCTAGATATACGATACTATGATAAGAAAATAAAACGTTTTGAAAACATTTTGATATTAGTGAAAATAACTTGTTAAACTAGAAAACTAATCTAGATTCAATATAGTAAATAGCAGAAACCTTGGGTATTAGGGCGTTGGCATTTCAGTATAAATAAATTCATATCGTTCGGAGCACAGCATCGACGAATGACCCAAATAACCACAATTTATTATTGCTAACACTTTTTCCGACTGCTGAAATTATAGAACATAGTATCCGGCCAACTATTTATTTATGATTAAACGGATAGTTTATGATTATGGCCATGTTAAATCAGTTTTATGCTTAATACTCCATGATCATTAAATTTTATATACCCAATGCAAACCAATAATAGGTAATATTTATAGCGCTTATAGGCTAATAGTATAATTACCTATAGATATATATATACCTAGCTAACACACGAAGACTACGTACCTAATACAAAACTTAAAGTCAACAAAGACAAATACTGAATTAAATTACTTGCAGAAAAAAGTAAACTTAAAACAAATAACTTTGAAATAATTGCAAATGCATTAGCAAATAAACAAGACTGCCAAATTCAAATGAACCTATTTACATATCTCATTCATTATCGAGCAACAAAATTCCTAATTACTTCATTACGCCTTCATATGTATGAAGAAATCCGTCTAGTTCCTCCTACCAAAGCTAACACCAACCTTACATGTAGGTGCAAACTTGCGAAAGGCAGACAGACAGACAGTTTACGATAGTTGTACCACCCACAGATACGAGCTAACTAACTTGCAAGGAATGGGACCAAGGAGTTGGAATTTTGTAGCTGCATAGTTTAAAATATTAGCGAGATAGGGTTTGCTACTGACTTAGGCAAGGCAAGATAGAAGATAAGGAATAGGAGAATGAAAAGATATGATTATTGATAGGCGAAGAGAATAATGGTGAAAAACTTTAAAATGCTTTTGAAGAAAGAGCGTGAAGACGATGAACAAATAAATTGATGATGAAAACAATCTCTACTGAACACTACATGGACGATTAAGTCACAATCAACAATGAAACAAACACGCAAAAACATCTCACAACATTCTTCCTGTCAACAAAGCCTCTATTTCAATAAAATGTCGAACAAATCTTAGCTGTTCGTGAAGGAGGCGTCAGTAAGTATGATTTTAATCTTTTACGTAACAAAGATATGGGGCAATTTGAATAAATCTGATGATATCACAAGTGGCTTAAGGAAAATGCAGCCTCCGCAGCGCTTTATATGGGCAGAGGGCACATTTGCAAGTCTTTTGCTCGGGGCATTAATACTTTAGGAGTGTTACGAAGGTAGAATTTTGCCGCCTCATAAAAGCAGACGAAAATGTTTCAAAAATGGTAAATAGCTTTTATTCTTTCTCGATTTTGTCAGATGGTCAAATAAATTAAAAAGTTATAAATAATCTCAATAAGAAGACGCATTTTCGCGCAACTTTTCCATCAGATAATTTGCTTGAAAATACAACCACACTTCAGATAGGGCAAAGGTTTAGGTTTAGAGTCAAGCATGCATTAACCCACTACTTGGACAAGATACTTGACTTGACTTTTACGGCTCTACCTAAGGTATAATAGTAGATAGTTACCTACTTATAGAACGTTCATTGCATTCACTCCATTGATATGAACAATGTTCCAGCCTCTGTAGCAAAACCTTTTCATATCTCATTAGCTCATACATCGACAGGTGTAGGTACCGAAATTGATAGCTATGTATGTAGGTACCTATGTAACTAAACGTTTCACACTGGCAGTTTGCAAACAATAGGTCTTGCAGCCTTTGCAGCAATTGTTAGTAGGGTTGCCTTACTAGCTTACCTGTAAAAAGTATAAACCTAGTCCGATCTCCTAATAAAAGGAGATAAAAGTCGATCAAGAGATAAATCACGAGAACATGCTGATTCGTATCTGGACAACACCTTATTTACTGCAATAACTTGTTGCAGTAGTCAGATGGCTAAAGACAACCGGAATAATAAGGACAGCCACCTAAGTTTGAACAAGCATTGACAATTTGACACGATAACACAAGACTACAAAACCTACGACTGGCCGTAGAAGGCACGGCCGCCCTGCCATTACCTGGAGAAGATCTATTCTGTCCGAATTAAAATCTGCCGGAACAACATGGGCAGAGGCCTAAAGAAAAAGCCTAAAATAGAAATGTCTGGAGGAAAATTTTGAGGCCCTATGCTCCACGAGGAATTAAAAGATCAATCATCATCATTGACAGAATAAACCGTATACCTTATGGGCCTCCACCGTATTGGGGGGTATTGGAATACTCACCACGTAAAGGGCAGCATAATGTCCCAATTTGAAAGGATTTTATACACCTGGTGGCAACCCTAATTGTCCTCCAAGGTCGGCTGTCGCGATGACTGATTGCTGAGTGTATTGTCCACGTGAGTTACGAGATGTAACTAGAATCTAATACCTGTTAACAGTTCAGATTTTTCAAAGTACGCCACAATGGCAAAATGTCATGGTTGCAAGATAAGACTGCAACTTTTGACCACATGACAAGTAGCACCCGTCATTGCCCCCCAAGGTCAGCCGTCGCGATGACTGATTGCCTTAGAGCCTATTTAAGCAAGTTATAAAGTGTGCCTAAGGCACCGCGCGTACTGTCGGAGCGTAAGCAGTTGCTACCTAGATACAGACGTCAAATGTATGACAAGTTATGTCAAATGTATGGTTCAATAGTCCTATCACTGGCGTTTTGCTATTGACAGACAGAGGTTGTGAACAGAGTACTGCCGACAGTTCTAACTTTTTAAGGCGCAATCTATAGTTTGTATATTATACTCTAAGCTAGCTAGCTGATTCCTAAGTGTAAGGTCCACGTGAGGTACGAGATGTAACTAGAATCTAATGCTTGTAGCTGTAGTGGCTTCTTGAGCGCCCGTTTCCGTTCGCCTAGCTAAGAATACATCGCGGCCAGCATTGTTGCCAGTTACAATTGAGATAAATTGGATGCCGTGTGATGCCGGCCTAGAATAGCATCACCCCAATTCTACCCGTGGGTGTCGTAAAAAGCGACTAAGGGATAATTATCCAGGGAATGGGCAGCAGCGTTCCCTGTGAATTAAACATCTTGCACTGCGCTCGGCAATCCGCCTGCCAATCGTGGTGAGTATGGCATTACCCCCCGATAGGGGGAGGCCCATGTCCAGTAGTGGACTGGGACTGTTGTGGCTGTTATGGTTGTGGTGTACTGTGCATCAGTGGCGTAAAGTGTCATTTTATAAGGTATGCCGGAGCGAAACATTTTACAAAAAAAGTATATAGATGTGGGAGTATAGATTTGTAAATTTCTGAAAGGAAAGCCGATGGGAATCGGCATGTATGGACTCTTCAGCACTGCTGCACGCACACACACTTTTCATGATTTGGTGCTTCAAAATGTTGAAATCGGTCTAATTACTTTATTTTGCGGCTCAAATGTCCATCGGGTTTTCCAAATGAGGTTGTGAAGAGACGACTGCCAACAGTTCTAACGTTTTAGGCGCACACTATAGCTTGTTTATTATACTCTAAGCTGATTGCTGAGTGTATGGTCCACGTGAGGTACCAAATGTAACTAGAATCTAATGCTTCTGGCTGTAGTGGCTTCTTGAGCGCCCGTTTCCGTTCGCCTAGCTAAGAATACATCGCAGCCAGCATTGTTGCCAGTTACAATTTAGTTATATTGTGTACTGTGCATACACTTTGCATGGCATGGTGCTTCAAAATGTTATGATTGGTCTAATTCCATGGACCATTTCCATTCAATGTCCATTGGGTTCTTCAAATGAGGTCCTGAATAGTGTACCATCGGGTTTTTCAAATGAGGCTCTCAAGAGTAAATAGAGGTTCAATAGTGCTATCACTGGCGTCTTGCTACTGACAGACAGAGGTTGTGAACAGAGTACTGCCGACAGTTCTAACTTTTTAGGCGCACTCTATAAACTACTTACATATACTCTAAGCTGATTCCTGAGTGTTTGGTCCACGTGAGGTACGAGATGTAACTAGAATCTAATGCCTCTAGCTGTAGTGGCTTCTTGAGCGCCCGTTTCCGTTCGCCTAGCTAAGAATACATCGCAGCCAGCATTGTTGCCAGTTACAATTTAGTTATATTGTGTACTGTGCAAATGTAGATAGATGTGAGATATAGATTTGTAAATTTCTGAAAGGGAAGCCGATGGGAATCGGCATGTATGGACTCTTCGCCACTGCTGTGCTGTGTGCATACACTTTTCATGGCTTGGTGGTGCAAAATGTTATAATTGGTCTAATTCCTCTGTTTAGCGTCTAAAATTTCCATTGGGTTTTTGAAATAAGGCTTTGAAGAGTGACCACCTGCTGAATGAAGTACCTAAAACTGGAAGTGCAGGCTGAAAAGACATTTAGCCAATAGTCAAAGAGATAGGTATTTGGAAAAGTTATAGTTATAAGTTATTGTCATAACCGATGACTAAAATGAATCGGCCAAAGTATCATATTTAAACCACCCGAATGATAAAGAGGTACGAACTCAACGAAATATGGGACAGAACGCAATATTTCTGTCATTTCTACGTCCTTTGCAAACATAAACATAAAACAATACAATAAAAGTCACAGGCTCATGGCAAGCGATGACAATAATAAAACGAAATATATATTCTGAGACGAAACTAAATGCAAATTAGATTTGATGTCATCGACCGGCCAGTCTTCTATTGTTGGACAATCAGCCCGCCTGACGTCTGAATGCATATTTCTCAGATAATATATGACACTAGCATCCTATGCTCTTAGGCGAAAAGGATCATGTCATCAAGGTAAGTTAAAAAGCTGTTTTCACAAGCTAATACAAAAACCTATAGTAATAAAATAACCAAATAAGTAAATCAACTGTTACATGTCTCGCCCTCGCCAAGCTTTCATTTTACAAACACATAAAACCTCATTCTCAAAATTACCAAACCAATCGCTGGCACAAAATAATTACAGTTATTTGAAAATGGAATCCAATTTACATTCGGGAGCACGGATCAGGTGCGCACGCGTCACAACGGCCATTACGTCCGTTATGACGTCACATCCGCTGTTGCTTCCTTTCATTTTCTATTGTCTTTGACCGAGGCCTCCAATTTCAGTGTCGTCTCTGTGAGCGAAAGACTCGAAGATCATTAAAGAAGATATGAATTGTATTGTACTAGGTCAAGTTGTGATATGATAAGCCAATGTTGTTCAGGGACTAGATAATAGCGATCAAACCAATTAACCTTTGACAGAGCTATCCATAATATTTGAACACGATAATGTTTGATTATTTCATGTAAAAATAAAAAATAAACTAAGAAACGAAAATTATGATAGAGCATTATACAAAGTTCAAAGGTGTTCTTTAGCGTCATTCATGATCTTGAACAGTCCTTCAGTTACGTAAACAAAGAAACTGCCAAAAACACCTAAATAACTTTTCAAGTCTGCAAATCTTCAGCCATGTGAGCGGAAACTTTCCAACAGCCAATCGGAAGTATCAATCAGAGATGCGGCTACGCCATTGGTCAATATCCGTGGAGCTAATAGTGCGTGTAGCCGCATATTAGTGGCTAATCTGTGGTCGTATTTATTTCGATTGGTTTATTTTGTTTAGGCTCTTGGTTTGGTCATAAAATAATTTTTAAAAGGGTCAGTTTTTCAACTGTTTTGTCCTTAAATGTTGATTAGTCCTACCTATATGATCACTACTGCAGTGTCTATCTTGATGATTGTTGGATAAAGGAAGAACTGATTGATGTGTTTGATTTTTCTTTTTCAGCATCATCAAAGGGTCATTCACCTCTCTCGTGACTATTTGGATGACTCAATGGTATTATTACGGTATTAAGTTTGTGTACTAATAAGACAAACGTCTGTAGAAAATTGCGTCAAGCAGTAAATTGAATTTTGCCGCTAAATGCACCAAGAAATTTCTGTTGTGCTTGGGCAAATTGATTTTCTGCAACATGCAGCTTTTGTGTTGCTTGCGTCACGAATATGAACGGTAAATGCGTTTCGAAAGTCTAAAATGTATATTTTGGATAAACGTTATGTGAGGGACTGTGATTTGCATGAATACTGATGTTATTGTTAAAACAAGCACAACAAACCATTCATTTGCAGTTTGTACTGTATAAAGCATTAATTTGAACTAAATGTTAAGGTCCCTAAAATGGCACCCAGTCGCTATATCAAAAATATTTTTTAAATATCTTTTCAAAACTCCGTCAACAACTATAATTTCGAAGACACTTTTACGCGAAGTGAAAGTATTCTGTAACAGAATTCCTGTGAATCTTATCAAACTCTCTCTCTTTATAGTGTGGGTGTGTGAAATTGCGTAGGTCAAGGCATTCAGTATTGCCCACTCGAGATAAGTATCCAATATCACACGCATTGCATTTAATGGTCATTTTACGATCTCAAACTGTAAAATAAGCTTTCGTTGAGGTAATTTACTGAACATTCACCCTATTATTGTTTTGATTGCCAAGTTTGAGGTTAAAAGAGGTGCTTTACATGTGATAATAATAAACTGGCTAGAAATACACATTCTGAAATGCACCAAGATATGATTTTCAATTAATGCACCTATGGCTTTTGAGGGTTGAAAAACTAGCCAGGGTTCATCGAGTTTTTCGTCGAAAATCACATTCTCAATTACTCACAAGCGACAGAAGGACTCTTATGCTTTGCGAGCGTACGCATATTTCCATACATATTTGAATTCTCAGACAAATCTTCAGAAGATGGATAATCTTTGGAATTTATGTAATACATTATTATGATGCGTTTAACCTGCGCAGGCGCACCCAGTCAAAGCAAGAGTCGGTTATAAATAGCGCCGATAGCTCGCCTTGTTTGCTTGCTCTGTTTGTTTTAGTTGAAAGTACTGAGTTGAGTTATGTTTAAAGGCGATAGATATCCTTTCTTATCCGTATTGGTTCAACATCTTGTCTATTTGACCAGCTCTATCAGTTTCCAAGGCGACTTATTAATTACGGCCTCGAAAACTTTTGTTTTCAAAATTGTTGGGATCTACACCCCAACCTAACATTGACGCATCAGAGAAATGTTTTGTTATATAGAAAGGGTCCTTTGCGATGGATGGATCATGGATAATGTTGATTATCATACTCGTGAGATGCAAGTGTAGAATTTATAAATAACTCTTCTTGCACTAACATTCACAGATGTTTTTGTTTACAAAACATGATGGGAACGCTCTACGGGGGCGAACCTGCGGGGGGTAGAGTTTTATAATTTATTGGCTGCGTTATGGTCATTAAAATCCAGAGACACAAATTTTATAATCCAAAATACACGTAAAACTTATCATCCTCGTCATTAATAATTTTAAAAACGCAGGTAAGTGTCAGTAGGTACCAAAAATATTATAAACTGTAAGATCGTTCTGTTTCGAGAGTACGGAAATTTATTTACAACAATGAATGGACGAAAGTAAACAAGACATCTTATTTTCGGCGTGAAATTCGAATAATTTTCTGAAAATCAATTGTGGTAAAAACATAGCGAGATAACATAGATTACCTTTAAGCCGTTTGCCTAAATATAAATGAAGTGGCAGGTGGGCAGGCTAAAAAGCCCATTCTATCCACTTCACAAATAGACTTCAAAATATCGGACGCGTCGAGTGGTGCACTGTATGGCATTGCATAAAGGTATGAATAACAAATAAGGAAGCAGCAATAGACTGTTAGGTCGCACAATGAATGGATAAAGACCCATTCACGCAACCTATTCTTTGTGCATGTTTCAGTTCATGCAAAATACACTGGACAGGGCACGACATGCAGCAAAAGTAAGTTATCCGGCCAATAACATGCTATTTGCAATGTTTGTGATTGGTTACAATTATTATTATCAGAAACAGACATGAGGCTTCCCTTGCTGGACATAGGCGTCCCCCAAACCCCCATAGAAACTTTGAGCTAGTTGCATACTACGGCTGCTCGCTACTCTGACAAGGTCGTCGGTCCACCCCTAGGAGGTCATCCCATGCTGCGCTTTTCACACAAAATGTTAAACAAATTATGTCTCAACCCAAAATAAGATGTCAAACATTTCAAAACAGCACTAATCAACAAACAATACGTCTGTAAACTACGTCAAAACGATGTCTAAGTATGCATCGCGTCCAAAGGTCATCCTATACGGTTGACGAGACGGTGTAATAGGTGTAGCAGTACAACAATCGGACAATAAAACCTGACCAAACGAAGTGTTGTGAATACTAACAGCCAAACCAAATTACTTATGACTATATCATACGCGGTTTAAGAGACGATGAACCGGAATTCTTGCAGACACGAAACTAAACAAGTTTTCCAAGGAGTGTATTAGGTATGTTGGAACACTAAAATAAATAATTTGTATCTCACTTCCTACAGGAAGTTGAAAATCTTTTATTGTTTTCTGAACTATGTCTCCTGAGGAAAGACCTGTTTTCAGAGCACCACGCCTTACACCCGGTATGCACTTCCAAGAATAGCGTTTCATATTAAAGTCTAATGACTTAATTTGGCTTGGCAAACGTTCCCGCGAAAACAGTTGGGAAATGGGCAGTGCAAAAATACAGTAACGTCCGTTTTGCATTTACGAGTATAACGCGTTGAATAGCGGTTACTGGTGCAAAAACTTTATTCAATAGTCACGCACATATTCTATGCTCGGTGCTATCTATGTTATCGTGTCATTGTTGTACTTATTTGCATTTGGTGACGGTTTTAGGTTTGTCAGATAACATTTCGGTGAGATAGATAAAGATAAATAGTGTTTTGGTCGACAAAGGAAAAAGAATCTGTATCTTCTCTGCTGCGGACAACATCCTTTAAGTTTATGTAGGCCTCTCCAACCTGCCTTCTCTTTTAATTGGCCATAGTAACATTTCTGTTGTCTTCCTCTTCTCCGCTTTCCTTCTCTCTCCTCTTGCATAATTAACTTTATAAATTTTGTCGCATTCAGCATCAAGTAGTAGGAAAATATTTACCTACCTTCATATTATCTTGCCTACATTCAGCAAAACAGCTGATCGCACAAGGCCAGAGAAATAGCGGAAATTACAGTACAATGTAAACGGTAAACAGACATCCGCGAAAAAACTGAAGCATTTGTGAATATGATAATTACTTTGTAACCTCCCAAACATGGGAAAGTGTCTGACCTCGGAGGAAGGAAGAACAATACATTCGATTTCCTTCTCGACGTGATTTCACACATAATGCGTCTGATTGTCGGTCTGTGCCTTCCTGCGGTAATCGCTTAATTTGACGTAAAATCATTGCAATGATTGATTTTTGAAAGTTTCCTTTTTCAAATGTAAACATGCTAAAGAAAATGCAAAGAAACCGGACCCTCCTACGGGACCTACATTCCAAAGTAGGTATGAGTCCTGCTCTTCAGAGGCAGGCTCATGTGATGTGGTACTCTTTCTTTTACCAGTTTTGTCCACGAGTGTATGGACGACCCGACATATACTGGTGGAGTCAGCTTAATCTTGTGCATAGCTAAATAGTGCAAATAGAATTTTCAGTTTGAAATCGTTCCTTCCTTTATTAGTTATCCCTAAGTGACCAGTTCTAAGAACATCATAATAATCTGATATTCCTTATTAGGAATAATTGAATTTAGTTACACTTTTTTCCGGGTCATTTACCTCAATTGCGGTTTATGTGGGAAGGATGTAAATAATCTGGATTTTCCATCAAGGACACGTTTAAATATATCCCACACAAAAGTCACAAGGACAATTTGGGCGAGTTCTCACAATCACTACAGCAAGATCGCTTGTTACATTTGGAAAAGCCTTCTTTGAACTAAGTTTCTAAGAATTTCAGTAAAAAGATACGAAACGCTTTTACCGCGTGCTGGTGTAATTTCGAAATATCGCCTAGCATTTCTGTAACCTAATATCTCGCGGTTTCTCTTGTATATCCTGAGATAATAGCAATAATCTGGTGGTTGTTCAAATAACCAGGTTATTGTTATGAAAGACCGTGCCGTGGTCACGTTCGGTTACCTAGTTAGAGCTATTCTCGACTTGCGGTTATTTGTGTAACACTCAATGGGAAACTTGTGAACAACACGAACTTCTGATTTAAACTACGAAATTGTTACTCCTGTGTTTCTCTACTACCTATCAGTACCCAAAGTTTCTTATTTTCACTCGACTACTGCTTTAGAAGGAAGGTCATGCATGGTATGCATGTGGACAAGAAATTCTTCACGAGTCCAAACAACTGGGTGGATCTGGACATATGAAGTGTATGGACAAATTAGATTTTTCTCAGCAACGCGAGTGACACTGGTTATATTAAAAATTTCATAAACTCAAAATGGCGGATTTCAAACGGAAAATATTACTTCGAAATTACTGCAGTCGGATTTTTGTTTTGTAATACATCTGCTTGTTGGCTATTGCTATTCCAGTGGAATAAAACTAACACTTTGTTGCCACTAAGACACACTAGGACTTTTTTGTGGAATCTGAAACGACCAAAACTATCCAACTGACACTATAGAGCTATAAAGAGAGTAGACACAACTGAAACGCTTTCTAACAGCGGAATACAGGCCCTGGGTTCATCAGCAAAGTCAACCCATAGCATACTCTCAAGAGACAAATTGTTCGAACTCATCGAAGAAAGTGTTCTCAGGATAGATTTAAATTCTAAATAGAAATAGACAATCAAAGGCTCTTGACAGATCACCGGGAGTCGCCGGTCGCGGAATCTGGTCGACTCGGAACTTTGCCAAAATTTCGCTCGCCGGTGAACAGAAAGTTTTCTACTCTGGTAGTGTATGTGTACAGTGTAAGTTTGAAACGAAAAATGCTAGAACAGTTTCTGAAAACGATAACATTACCATATGGGCCATATTACCTATGCAAAAAAGATGCACCTTAGTGGGGCAGTCATTTTTATAGATGGTGAAACTTTACTAGTGGACGATATCGAAAATCAAAGACCGTCTAGTGATTGATAAGGAACAACTTTCCGAAATATGAAAACAAATTTTGGACTTCCCATAGTTACTCGAATCAGCTGATCGGAAATTTTGTGCGGGAGGTCCAATTTCTTTTCCATATTTCGATCTATGCTCCTTGGAGAGAGGTTGTTCTCTATTGGACACTAGGTAAATTTCACCATAGTGGCGCTTAAAATACCTATAACCAGGTTTCAATCTACACACAAAGCTAGTACCTAATATAATAAGTGCTAAGTGACTGAGTGATACATTCAGACGGAAACACATTTATTAACATCATTATGTGAACCTGTATAATTCTTTTTGCATGTGCACACAATAATAAGTAACTTGAAACAACCGTATTATCTGATGTCCTTGCAATGTGAGTCTTCGTCATACAAGTAGACTGTGTAGTTTTATTTTCTTGCCTTATTTTATGCTGTCTTGCTTATGCATGCACGTTTTTATTTCAATGACACGTTTTACTAGCAGCGTAAACCTGGTTTCAATTCAGTGTATCCGTTAGCAATAAATTATATCCTCACGTACCGTATTCCAGGAATTTAAAAACCTGTTCATCGTTTTTGTCACTTTTGTTTGGTTGTTTTGTGCACAATGTCAATAAAAAACCTGCACCATAAAAGATCAATGACACTTCATTGTAGTTATCTATATGGATGACCTACGCTACTGTAAGTATTGAATAACAGAAGACAAGGTGCGCAACCTTGAAGCACTCCAATAAAAAATAACGTCAATCTTCTTTTTTCACTTCCATTTTTCTTCTAATTGTATAACAAGGGTCTCCATTGCCCTTCACTGGCCAGTATTTACTGAGTTACGTCCAATTATCACTGGGTAACAGGCAAGGTCGTTGCAAGATTCGTCATAGTTACGGTATGATACCGTGGCTCGTACTTTTGGTTAATGGCATGCATTATGAACGGTAATGTTACTTAGCGCCTTGTGAGATTCACTTAGAAGGTAGTATACCGATTTCGTTTTCATTGTTTGATTCACTCGTGCGTTTGTTTTTAGAGATCATTCGAGACGAGATATTGCTCGAGTCCAATTTTTAATTACAATTTCACTTTCTACTAGCGAAACAACTGATAGTTTTAGACTAGTCGTTGGCTGACTAAAAACAATATCGTCCGATAAAAGAACAATAGCTGATAATGTCACAATGTTTGAACAGAAAATAGCAAAGAGAAACCGCATGGGCAACATACTAATCCTTTAAGTGTTTAGAACAAGAGCAGTGAAAGTGACACGTAAAAGGCTTTTCGTGTTAAGTGTGCTTCTCTCTTTCAGCAGGTGTCGCAAAGTGTCCATAGACGGCTGTGACGTGTAGATGTCTGTGTTTTTGCTCGTGACAGCTAAAGTGGTAGATAAAGATAGTTGCAACATAGCACAGAGTACTAAATATAGCCACCGCTCTTGCACACTTTATTTAATTTCAGCTTAGAATAATTTGTTTTGATCTTGGGTATCTTTATAAAAACTGTGAGTACTTAGAAATCCCAACAACAATGTAAATCTTGCTGCCATTTATCTTATAGTTATAATTTGATAAAACCTGCTTTGCGCTTGTATATTCTGAACAGGAAGGTCTCAAGAGGGACAAAATTCGTGACCCGAGACGAAAACATAATCACAAACAATTACTTGATTAACTTATTAAAAGGAACAACACAGAAGCGGCACGTAAAGACATGTATATTGTTGGTCTATACGGTGGAACGGACGGCACGCCACTTGAGGAGGATGCCTTTGTTGAGAATGACAATACACACATCCATCAGGCCTCTAAACTGCCTACTTAAGTGGTTGAGGCTTGAAGAATGGCGGTAAACGAGAAGAGCAGTAAGAAAGACTGACTAATGGTGACTTTGGCAACTTGCTTCAGCTCAGGGATCAGACTTTGCTGGATATTCTTAACATATGTACGAAAAACCGGTGTAGGTTTATCTCATAATATCTGGCTGGCTGATAGACCAATAATATTACTTCAGCTAAATGATAGAAGAATATGAAGAAGATATGCAACAGTTCAATGATCAACTTCTAGCAGAGAAACTAAATCATGCAGGTTATAGCAGTGAAAAGAAAATAAAATTGGAATTTGCCATTCCGAGGCTAATAAATAGTCAAGAGAACAATTAATTACCTCTGTATTATTTATTCAATTTAATATTATAAATGTCTATCACTCACGACACTAAGTATTGCATGATACACGTGTTCATACAATAAACTACGTTAATAGGTACGAAGTATCTACAGGTATCTACACGATCCACAGTGGTACCGTAGTAGGTCATCGAGCTTAAATTCTTGGGTCCGAATTATGACGTCAAACTTATCATGGCTATTCACTATTGACTGTTCTATGTGATAGTAGAAACGGATTAATGATATGGTTAACCACTTTTTTGTATTTTCGGTTCAAAGTCCACATATTCTCTCTGGTATTCCGCCGTCGTAAAACGTGCAAAAGTCGAAGTTACGCGAAGTGTAATTATTAGCATTTTTTCAATTACTTGTGCAATTTTTTGTAATGGACTTTGAAGATTACGTTATAAACAATATTTCTCTAAGTTTATATATTTATAAATTTGCGTGATTCGTTAATAATTGGGATGCTACGCAGGCCTTTGTTGGACTTCGTAATTTTCCTTTTTTGTTTCTTTATTGTGACTTATAACTTTTCGCTGTCGTATGCCAAACATGCGACTTACATATAAATAATGACCATTTAACTGGCGTCAGAAATAACTAGTTTTCAGCTGCCTTTGGTTGCCACAGTCAGCAGCAGGCAGGGTCTACGTCAGCCAAATACATTTCTACGAACCTACAAAAACACCCTCCTATTTTAATATGATGTTGTATTAAAATATGGGGGACTGGTTCAGATCATACTTAATAGTGTGTGCTTCTTCTAAATGCGGTCAAAGAACCAACCATTATAACTAGTATCAGAAAAATTCCAAAAAAGAAGTCCGTTCAGCTTTCAAAAGAGGCGATTGGCTTAATATTGGTGACAAATACTGAGTTACACTTAATGTTACTATCTTTTTACAGAAACATATTTGGAAACATTTAAACATTGATTTTTATTAATTCAGTACCATACAACCCCCAATGACCGCCCATCTTAGTAAGCGGTACCACTGTGGATCTACCTACTACTAAAAGTTTGTATACTCTGTGCTACTATAGAGGATAGAGATATCGAACTCTCTGGCCGCAACAACATTCACGTCTCGTGTGCTGAGTAGGTAAGTAGGTCGTTCACCTGAGGTGGGCCTGTCGAACGATTCTCATGGTTTACGCGAACCTACTCAGTACTAAGGTAGTCAAGGTTAACCTGCTAAATAAGCAAACCGACAATTCGCTTTCACTCAAAGATGATTACCTTAAAATTAAAGATGCTCACGATTTGACCATAGACAAAGTAGAATGTCTTAAATAACCAGTTCCTGATTAAGCACATCTGGGTGAAAACTTGACCTCATAGGAAAGTTATTAGCATGAATTAGCATATCCAGCCGAGTGTTGCTACTTGCTAGCGATCACAATAAAATAAACGAGACACACGAGTGGAGAAAATTGCTTCGTGTAAGGGTCAAAGTCGAGGTTAAGGCTTGAGTGGCCAAACCGGAATGTGTCTTTTTGCACATAATTTGAGTGAACAAAATAACAATCGGCTCGGACCATTTAAAGGCAGAACGGAACCCACACGAAGTTGTATTAACTTGTTCTATGGTAACAAGCTAATTTGCGTAGACAATAACAACCTTTTGTAGAGGCGTAGAAGGAATTGAATGAGTCAGAATTTGAAAGATATGATGTAAGATAAACAATAATAGAATTGCATGCGATTTGGAAATAAAGCTATCTTATCGCGAATAAAAAAATTGATTGATAGCTTGTTTTACTTTTAAATTATCAATATCAATATTTCCATCAGCTGTCATTATTCCTTCAACATAATACGCTGCACTGCAGCTACAGTCTTGAAAATGTCAATGCCATTATTATCCGCCGCTGCACAAAAGGAAAACACGGCCAAGACAGATTACTTTGAGACGCATGTCACTCATTCGCAGCATAATTTGCGACGTGTCGGTAACGCAATTCCACCATCATGGTATAGTGTTGTGTTTGTGTTAAATAATATTCTCGTCAATCATATCGGCCATATATGATATCGATACGACACGATTGCTATCGATGTGTATCAGCCATTCATATCGTGTAGGAAAAAAAGTCAAAGAATGACGCGATTATCCCTGGTTTCCAAATCAATGGCAGGTACAATAGGAAAATCGGTACTTAAACCAGCCAGTATAGAAGGGAACAGTGACAGTAAAATATACCGTGATATGAAAATACTACCGATATGACATATTATCGATAGTTTGTCTATCGACTAGCATCACTAGCATGGAGGATACAGTTAAGTAATTGCCCATGGTCGCGGGTCGGCTGACTGAATCCCTAGCAGTGCTATCCGTAGTAGTGATGCAAAAACAATTGCATAGTTGGCAGTTTGTTGTTGTCGAGTATTGTGTCATTTGTGTCTGCTAGGCGTAGGCTTAGTGGAGGATTTACCTAACTGACGATTTGACATTACATTTTATCCACTGGTAAATATTCCAAGCACAAATATAGGAATTTACGTAATTGTAGGTACCTACACGTCAGTAGTGAATTTATTTCTTTATTAGATAATGTTACCAATAAATCCATTACATGTTTAATATTATTTTATTTCACCCACTAAATTGACGTCTCTATCACTGTTATCTAACAGATACCATCTCTTACTGTTTAAAATTTCGAAAAGCTTCGAAATTCCTGCTTTTCCCTTTTCGAAAATGTCTGACTGGTAGTCGTTACTCACTCTCTTGGAGCCCAGAGGAATTTCAATTTAAAAGTGAACGACCCCGATCACACACAGCATTTAAAAGTCACGACTTTCAGTGTCAAGTTCAACTGGCCTAATGAAATCACTGGTCAAAAGAACCAAGATTACTGACTGACATCATGTTGTAAATCAATTAGCTTTATTGATAGTGATGGTCTTAAAAACAAACGACCAAATGAATGATAGAAAGTGAATACTGAAAGGGAAAGCGAGCGAATGGAGATGATAAAAATAAACATTCAAAATAAACTCAAGAATCTCGAGACAAAATGTATCTTCTCTCTTCAGGAGATAACAAAGTTAAAATAATAAAATGTCCTAAATGACTTTTATATCTCCAAACATCAAAGACGGCACGAATCTTGATTTCTATTTAATGTTCCTGGTTTATTTTCGAAATCATTATTTGTTCATAATGGTCTGTTTCGTTCAGATATGGACGACTTGTAAAGTCATAATCCTTACAGATATATTCAGGTTTATTTCCAGACGATTTTATCTTGACGACATTTTGGTTACTTCTGAATATGGAACTAATAAAAAACAGGCTAATCAACTTTGAAGAAGTAGGCACCTAATTTATAAGTTGGAATTTAAGCAATGCAAGCCAATTTTTCGCCTGATTCTGCACATCAAATTTGATGGACAGTGCGCTCAATCGCTACGAAAAATGCAGTCTTGCTGCATTGTAAGAATTTCCGCCACAATCTAATGCTTCTTTTACGCCATGTTTTATATCTAGTAGATAATCAAACTATACCTTGTGTAATGTTTAATCTGAAATCGAATATAATTGTTTCGAGTATTGCACAGTGTTGTTGTTATGAAATAACAAAACGCTGCAGTTAACTTTGTATGTTCCACGATGTTACGCAGCATATACAAATTGACGTATTCCGTGAAACGAATTCGGCATTGCGACATTTCTGCGATTTGTTTACAGCAGAAACCTTTTTTCTCGTAGGTATGTTTTGTTTCACGTCTTTCGAAGTACTATACTTCATTTGCTTTCCTGGAAAAGAAAAGTTTACTAAAAAATATGTGTATCACGCTATTGAGAGGAAACCTACAGTCTAGTTAGTAAATTTTCCGTTTAAGCAGTAGATACTTTCACATGCGCATGATGTATTTTTTTTAGCTTTAGTTTACGTTGATCTAACTATAAATACTTTAATTAATAAGATTTGATCTCATGTTCTCACGATTACGAGAACGGTTATTTCTGAAATTATTACGTGCAGTGATGTGAATCAATACAATACTGATTAATTACTAGAGTAATAAAGGCAAGATCAATGATGTGAGCATTTTAAAATAACAGGCTTTGGACAGTTCCTCTGGCTTTTAAGGTCATTCAAAGGACTTTTTTCGAGCGGCTAAGGTTTCGTAATCGTTAATTAAACAGAGACAAAATTCGAGAATATTGTAACCTCCTTAACATTTTAAAGTCAGTTAAAAGTGACATCCGTCACGCCCATATCGTCTATGTAAGTACAAAATGCATTCAAATAAATCGGAGGGCAAGTATGTAGGGCAAACGCGACCGACCTTTCCCAATTGAGCGAGGTCGTCTTGCTTGGGAGACTTCGCTCGTGAGTGCTTCGGATTGAGTAACCTTGCTTTTGAGATTCCTAGTTCAAATGTCCTATCATATTTCTGATGTCAAATCAAAGGAGCTACAACCTTAAAGGGACCCATTTTCTTATTAGATCTTTCAACCTTCTATTGATGCTGTGATTCATGTCATCAAATCGAAAAACCGGCCAAGAGCGTGTCAGACACGCCCACAAATAGGGTTTCGTAGTCAACGTTTAAATATCAGGTATTTCAGCATTACAAACTTAATTTGTTGCTGGTTTGTTAGCAGCAGTATGATGACCAACCGCAAATAGAAAAACTCAATTTTTTCTGAAACCTTTAAGGGTACAATATCCGTTATAGTTTTCATTGTAACTTCAAATTGTAAGCTATATTCCATATTTATTTCAAATTTTTAGCTTTTATACTTTAGAAGTTACAGCTGGAACAAATTATGGGTCAAAAACGCCCTTTTTAAAAGTAAATATCTCGTGACAGAAACATTTTAGTGACTTTGTTTCAAAGAAACCTCATCTTAGTTTTAAAAGACCTATTCAACAATATCCTACTCAATATTACAGAAGAAAAAATTTTTTTTGCCCCCCTTTCACTTGTATGGGAGGGGGTCCAAAAAACATTTAAAATAATTTTTTCTTAACATTTCTATATTTGGGTCAACACGATCTATCTTCTCACCAAATTTCATGTCGATAGCTCTAAAACTGACGAAGATATGAGGGCGCGGCATACAGACAGACAGACAGACAGACAGACAGACAGACAGACATGACGAAACTATAAGGGTTTCTAGTAGACTACGAAACCCTAAAAATTCGTTCGCGAAAAGAGATACATTTTGAATAACATTAAAGAAAAATGAACGGTATATTTTTAGTAGGTAATTAACAAGTCAAATTTTGAAACATTAATAAAAGCACAATTTTAAGAGACTTCCGTAAAAATCTCATTTGCGTTGAAACTGAAAGTGTTGCGAAGCGGGCATAATAAGCGCCACACAATGTTGACGTAACAAGTCATTACTTCAACGAAAGTGTATCGAAACCGTCAATCACAGGCGGTAATGTTCAATTTGGGGCCCTTTTCAATCAGATTGACAAACCAACTGTAACAGGTAGAATAGAACCGGCCGGCCTTCAGGAGGCAAACCCGATTAGTCTCACTCTATTGAACTGTACTGTTTACTTTGTGACTCGAAATGGGTGTGATAATTGATTCAACATTACCGTAATACCCACCATGTACTACTTAGGTATTTACTACCAACTCTTAAAAGAGAAGGATCGTTTTGTTGTGTCTAGGCGTTGTGTGGGAATGTCATTTGTTTTTTGGGCTTCTGGCTTGCTATATCGTCGACTCTATCTTGCTTGACCTTATCTGGCCCGCAGATCTGAACCAACCATCAGAATCAAGAGCAAACCCATTAACTTAAAAAAACCATGAGAAAATCTCTCTACAGCAATATACCTAAACAACTTAATTGAGGAATCCTTTTACCCATTAGGAGGAACAAGGTGTATAATTGGATAATAGGAATATAATTTTCAGCAAGGTTAATGAGAAGAAAGGTATGATTAATAGCATAACGCGCGTCAAACGTAATTATGCACGCATCATCTCGAGACTAAGAGAACAATAGGTGGCAACATGTGAGAATTTATGCAGTGAAAACACTTGACACAATGGCCATAAACTTGAGATTGATAACAAAAGTTCTCATAGTTACTTCGGCAGAGACCTAAACGAAACAAATTTTGATCTAGACCGCGCTAAAAAGAACATTTACACAAAAATAAAAAGTTCAACTATCATATAAAAAGAATCACGTACACGAGACGCACACACAGACAGACAGTGACCGGCGAAAATAGAAAGCAATGGACGGAAGACAAGAGATGTGTGTCGCGACAGGTGGGAACCAGAGGGGGGACAACAACGAAAGAGACGAGGCATACGAAATTAACCAAGAAGAAAAGAGAAGCAATATAACGCCTAGACGAGTTCCATAGAAACATCTGGCTTTCGAAGATAGTATTGATGGTTCAAGTAATTAGGAACTCGATATGTCAGATGTTAAATTGAGTGATAATTGAAAAAGAAATCACGGGCAACTGAACATACGTAACGTAGTCGTTGTACACAAGTGAGTGAGTGAGTGAGTGAGTGAGTGTTTAAATAGTACAGTTGAAATAATCATTGAACTATTAATCATTAGCACGAGTCAAATGCACGTGATCAATTTAAAATTAGATTGAATATGACTCATTCAACCAAATGTTACTTTTGAAACACGACTAAGGAAGACTCTATTTCCTGTTGATGAAAGTGAGAGGAATAAATTTTTATTTTAATACCTATTCACGCAAAAATTTTGTAAATCATATCGCAACAAAATCACATGCATGAACAATGTTGAAAAAATTACAGTCGATCAGTTCCATAGCAAATACGATGGAAGTACAATAAAATTAAAGTTACACAAGAACAAATTACACTGATATTACAAAATCTAGCTAATACAACAGCAAAGGGCAAATATTGCCACAGGTGATAAAAGGAATTCCATACGCTTATGGCTATTGGCTATTCGACGCTATGGGTACATCGAATAACAACACTAGCGACTCTGAAGCTGTGTTATTTTTGCCTGTAAATTTGTAAAGAAGGGTGAGTGAACATGCAACTTGGATAGGCTTTCACATATATTTCTTACGGAAGTTATTACACCTGCCTGACCTTCAGGTAAGAAGCGAAGAAAAATATTAGCAACTCAACGATAAATTGTAATTTCGGAAACAGAGACGTTCTTGAAATCGAAAACGCAATGCGATGACATTATCTTCAAATCTGCACAGCTCAGAGGTAAAGCCTAAAATTTCGCCACCAGGTACGAGTCTGCTCACGCTTTTGCCTCCGTGACATTTGGCCGCATAGCACCGGCGCAGGCGCAGGCCAAGCGCCGCGCTGGGATCTCGGAGGAAAGGAGAATGAACGCGTGTCAAACGCCTCAATAGGCGTTTTTTGGAGAAACTAATCCGAGAGATGGCGTTGTACGCCTTCAACTTAAAAGGATTAGCCGTCAAATTTTGACACTTATTCCATTTCGGTCTATGGCAGCGTACAACGCCATCTTGCGGTTTAGTTTCTCCAAAAAACGCCCATTAGTTCGTTTGCGCCAAATCACAGCCAAATTATGCGCGTGAGAGAGTCTGCTGTAATTTACAAAACTCATGACATGAGTCATGCCATGACATATTTTACAAAGATTTGCAAAAACAAAGCTGACACTACAATGTTTACGACAATTAAAGACGAAATGTAGAGTCAACTTTAGTTAAATCTTCCAATATCGTACTTCCAAAAACCGCCCTATTTTTAAGTACGTCACCGACCACACACAGATATCAGTATGACGCTTTACTTGGTTAGACTTACTGTTATGTATGTCGCTTCACTCTTGTTCGTATGGTTCCCTCTAAATAAACACATTCCTTGGTCCGCACCTCGGATGCGGGCGGGACGTTCACTTGCCGCATTCCGTTGCACGTTGCGAAAATCACAGCAACACAGTGATAAATGATAAGCTCCGCGCTTGTTACGTATAATTGGTTTCTGAATATGGCTTGTTCTTGTCGATGAACGATCCGACGAACTCTGGTGCCAGTGTCTTTATTGACGTGGTTGTCTAATGAATCACTGCCATTTAAGCAACCGGGATAGGTGGGTTTAAGTGTCCTCCGAAGCTCGGAACCATCTTTCTTACAGAATATTTGGTTGTACTCTTCCTGAAATGTCTGGCCTAACTGGTAACAATTATTACAAATATGAGCCCACAATCGAACCTGGATCTCTGGATCCTAAGACGAATGCTCAGACTACTATACCAACGGAAGAAGTTACAGCAATCCAGTGATAAATGATTAACTCCGCGCTTGTTACGTTTAATGGGTTTCTTAATCTAGACATGTAGGTTTGGTAGGCCCTCTTCTTGTCTTTGACAATTAACTATCCGCAGTAACCTGATGTTAAAGTATTAAAATTGCGTTTGACCTGGTTGTGCGACAACCGTCATCTAAGTAGCTAGGTAAATGATCAATAATTGTTCGTAGAAAGAGGGACCAACAGTGCTCAAAGTGCTCTGAAAATTCAGGTAGTTCAGCCGTCAAGCCCTAAAAAAACGGGTAACAATCTTACAAAGTATCATCTTGACAAACATAAGCCCAGGATCGAAACTGTTTTCTCCGGATCCTGAGACCAATGCTCAGACCACTACACCACGGAAGTAGTCACAGCAACCCAGTGATAAATGATAAACTCTGCGCTTGTTACCTATAATGGCTTTCTAAACATGGTCAGGTAGTGAGTATAATAAATCTGTACTAGTATGCGCTAGGATTCCAAACAAGGAGGTACATAAGGAGGTAGATATATACGTAGGTACTATTCTTGTATTCCTAAACTCATTTATATCATAGTAAGTTGTACACGCCCACTGCCTCACTTTATGCCATCTCACTACCCTAGGTCTGCTGTAAGAGATTTCTTTTTAGAAATAAGCTGACCTGTTGTGTATTGTTCTGTATGTTATGTTCTTTGTTTTTTATTGTGTACAATAAACGGTTAAATAAATAAATAAATAAGGAGATCTTATATCTATCTACCAATATATTACGTAATAGAGTTCCATACGTAATAGAGTTTAAGCTATTGCAGTGTATAAGGCTTTATAAGGGAAGAATTTCATATATAAGATCCTATTAAATTCACTGCAAATATTTTAAGGGCATGCGTAAATATGTATAAGAAAAACATTAAGGCATTAAAAAAATCTACACGCTAGATTTTTTTTTTCATTTTCAAACAAACTTTTTAATTATTTATGTGAACATTCTTTGACTGACCCGACTGACGTTCCGCCACGTAGATACACGGCACGCACACTGACGACCAACCAATCACAGCACCTTTTTTTGGCGCGTAATTTAAATTTTTCGATGTGTGTGTTTCTAGGAAAAACAGGGTGCACTTTTTTAGTTTTTTTTTTTAGTTTAATGCAATTTTCTCGAAAACTAGCGTGTAGATTTCTTTAAAAATTTGCCTAGTACATGCTTATATTTTATTTGATCTGCCCCTAAAATATTTGCAGTGAATTTAATAGGACCTTATAGAATCGCGTGTAGGTACTTATACAAAAGGCATTAATCACGAGCATAATGAAAACGAAGCTGAATCACATTAATAAAACAAACAGGATTACATAAAATTTAATAACCCTGTCAATTAGCAGCAGTTTAACTGTCACATCGACACAGTAATTGCGAATAATTAGAGCGATCCCGTGTCAATGACTCCGAATGATAAATTGATCGTGACTCATTTATTGTTTACATTGTAGAGAACTGCTGAACAATTAGGGGCCTATCCCTACACGTGAGACATTGATTTGATTATACACAGACACAGAAGTAGAAAATTTGATCTGCATGCATAGGTGGCTGGCTAATAATCTGATCTGATATTACAGACAAAAGCAATTTGACTTTGAACCCAAAAGAAAAAATAGAAAAGGATTTTTTCTTCGTTTCTCTGTCTGTCTGTCGTGGAATTCATTAACTCTTAAGCACACAAGGGATTTTAAAGCGGTTTTTGTAATAGAGTAATTCAAGAAGAAGCTTTATATGTATAACACATGCAGGGAAAATGCCTATTTCCTAAGGGAAAATGAGTTGCAGCGGGTGGAAACAGTAACGGACCGCTAGTAATAATAATAATGTGCAAAGTGGGTACTTATTACTCATCCAATATTTTGCTGTTTACATGTCATAAACAGAAACAGATAGTATACAGCGAATATCTTGACACAGTTTTGTGGAAACTAATCCAGAAATAACATCGAACAGTTCTTGAGTCTTGACCTCATTTCTTTTTCGGATCGTGACTAATGTTATAGCACTGTCAAAGTCTAAAATTATTGCAGACAGCGAGTATGTGGCTTTAGCTTATGATCCGATTGTTACTGACTTTTTTTGTAGGTTTGCTCCTAATTCTAGTCTGTGCCACATCTAGATAAAGTAAAGAAATAGTCGAAGACGAAGCGAGCTCACCCAAAACCACGAAAGGGCACTGGCTGTTTCACGAAGCGACGAAGCTCATTATGCTATTTTGCATCAGACTGCGATAACAAATATGACCTAAATAAACTTTACTCTTACGGGAAAATAAGTGTGATCGTTCAGCTAAACTTATTAGGATAAGATTCTGACATGATACACTGTTGAAAATTGATAATTTATGTACAAGCGCAAGACAATAATGATCTCAAATGCCATGTGTTGAAGAATGCCGAAGCGTTGACAATAGATGCAACCTTGACGTAGCGTACCTGTATTGTATGGCGTATTCATGAGATCATGATATTTCGCCGGCGAAACCTCCTCTTCCATGTCTGTGTTGCAATCGAATATAATGATTTAAAATCTGCAACAGTTCATATCAAGTCGTGTACTTCGTATGGTGCCAGCCAGCTAAGAAGAGCTCTATTGCTACTAAAAGGCGACTAGGGGATGAATTCAAGAAATGTGCAACAGCTCATGGGGTGAATTCAAAATCATATTTGCCAAGGTCAGTCCACCTGCCAAGTGGGGTGAGTTTAGCAGACCCAAGTCACCCAAAGGGGGGGGAGAGGGGGACACTCATGTCTAGCAATGAACTGCTGTCTAACGGATCTATTTAACAACGTAAGTAATTCTACAGAACAGAATAACAATAAAAGCCCAGTTGTTGAAGTAAAATAGATTAATAATAATTTAATTAGTGATATAAATGAAATAACTGTAGCTATAATAGATACACCCAATCTAAATGTCCATGCGGCGTGTCGACCTTGTTTCCATTTTCGCTCAGCCGGCAAGCGCGAGACCCATCATCAGGAATATATCGGTGACATAATAACAGTCTTTAACGAATTTACATTTTAAAGAGTCGTTCGTATATGCCAATTGGAATGGGGTGTTGATATGCAGTTACAGTTACAGCGAACTTCTATTAGTTGAGAATTGTTTGGCACTGACGATGCCAACGATGAAACCTATGATATATCTGCAAATTCCTCTGCGCTTTTACTATCAACATAAAACATTTACCGAAAAGCTTAACTTATCGACAATTGACATGAAAACCACTTTTAAGTCGATGCTATTAAAGACGATATCAATTTTGATACAAAAATAAATCTATATAATTATAATCTTAAAGCTTCATGGTCAGCGAATAAAGCTACAGTTGTGGGGAAAGTAGAACGCACATATACTTGTGTTGCAGAAATGATGGTCCCTCTGACCATACACAGAGTAGGCGTGCCTCGTTAAATGGAACCTACGTAGACTTGATAGAATACATTACCTCTGATTTCTTTGCGTGGTCGGAATCAGAAGAGTCACATGTGGAAATTTATGAAATTTAAAAGCAACTGTTGGTTCTTTTACGCTTTCTTGCCTCAAAAATGTGACTCTGACACTAGAATCGGATCTTTGGACGTCTCGGCGTCCCTCGAGAAAAAGAAGTATTCATTTTCTTTACAAACGCATATTATTTTGTTATCAACTCTGCGGCTAAATGTGTCACACTTATTAATTTTCACCGACAGCTCGAAATAAAATACTACAAATAGTTAAAAACCCATAATTTCGGACAAGGTCCGGAACTATGCACCAACCGGATTCCTCCAATCCTATCGGCTAGAATGCATTGGAAAACACACCATACCTGAGACCGTACAATGCTATACAGATACAGTAGAACCTGTTACTAGTACAGGTACTCCGTTGACTTTGAGCATGGACTGGTTATCGTAGGGCTATCCAAAGAATTCAGTTCGAAATGACCATTATGCTCACGGTTTTAACTTTACCAGAATAGTGGGATTCTAATAAGACTTGTGTTAATAATTATACTTAATTGATTCTTGAGAACTTTTAGAACACAAAAATAATATAACCAAAGAACTACGTTAAATTGAGAAGAACAAAAACATTTTAACAAAAGGCTTAATGAACAAATTTTCTTACGTAGCCCTTGAAAAAATCACAGATGGGGATAGCCCTGCCGATGATAGTTTTTGTGGTCCCGTGATAGCAATATCAATATACGTGTTTATCTTGAGAAAGGTAGAGAGCCCAGCCTTTAATGGTGGTGAGGCCCTTAAAGCGAGCAAGCCAGTTGACAACCTGGCCGTATTTAGTGCTCCAGTCGATTAATAGTTAAGCGAACCCGAGTGAATGGTAAACAACAACCGCAAAAAGTGGAAGAGATCACTGAGAAAGATTTTTGAGGAGAAAAAGAAACTGATTTCGATGCATATTGGGATAATTTGGAATATCTTCAAGAGGTTTATTAGGGAACGAACAGTATCCAGCTGACCCAACTTAAACAACAGTGGGGTCTTAAAGGGTTTGCGAATATCCTTAGCCTTACATTGAAGTATGGCGTTCAACTTTCTGTATGTCTTTGTGGGGTATGGCTAACTTCAGGTTCTGATTGAGCTCGCTTCATTTTCTACTATTTAAACTATCCGCTTCATTCAGCCCTGGCTTAATTTTAGAGAAATCTAATCTTTCATAATAAAAACAACACAACTGAAAGGAGCTGTAAGACTGGCTTAAGATATTCATAAACCAAAGGCGACAACATTCCGTAACGGGTGCCAAGAGTGATCAAAACAATACCTAATTCAGAACGCATAGTTATTAATTACAATGTAAATGTGCCAAACAATAACGAATGACGCGACATGCGATCATCGATATAAAATTGCAGCCATCGAAATAATATCGATGACTGACATGACGGCATCGGCAATCAGTGTTTTGGAGAGTGATGTGGACGTGACAGTAATTAAAATTAGTCCAACTGGGCTGCTAATGCTTGAATCAGAAATTATATATGAGAATTAGTTCATGGGCGTACCTGTGATAGAAAAAACAAATGGAAACATCATTACTGAAAGTTTTAAAGAATTCAACCAGATTCGTTAAAATACCTGAGAAGTTTGTATCTATGAGAAACAGTTTTTTTTCGCGACGTTTTATAATGAGTAGAGTCTAGATCTAGCGTATTACCTACGCATTGTCGGTCGTTTAGTTTCATCAGGACAGGATGTGGCGGAGGTTTAGAAAAATGTTGGAAGTATTTTGATGACATAATGGATAAGAGAAAAAGATTGCTCTCGCAAAAGTGCAAATTGTCACACATTCCCTAGCTACCACTTTCTAAAAACGACAAACGGCGCCAGAATTGAGTGACACGCACCAAAAAGAAGTCTGCGAGCAATCGGATACAGTATCCCGCTAACCAGACGGGAATAGTCGCATCTCCCGGCCTGGCCGCCGTCCATGCGAGCTTCCGACGTAAAACGGACCAACTCCACGCACCAATCAGACTAATTTACACCCTACGGGATACACTTGTAAAACTATTTTCCTACGCTCTAGTTGCGAACGTACGCGCGCAGTGTATGTCGGGACGGATATAAAGCGTCGTCTGCGCCGGTCCTTACGTAATTTTTCGTTGACGATGAACCCAATACGTCACGCAAACGCTTCCGGATGACAAACGAGCGATTTTATAATCTCTATCAAAAGGACAATCGGTGCAAGGTTAAGTATGGCGGGCTAAATATAAAAGAACATTAGAGGAGCTATTATAGTCATCTATTGAAGATTTTGGAAGTTCAATGTTAGTTTTTAGCGATTAGGCAACGTATGCTTCTGATAATAAGCAGAAGAAAACACGTGAAGAAAGTTTTGACTGGCTGATATGAGAGAAAACAAACCTAGTTATTTTGGTCCAGTTTCATAAAACTGTTGGGAAAGATTATCTTCCGGTCTTCAACGCATGATTAACGAGAAGTTATGGTAATGTCCTATTTCTGACACATTTAGGTAGTCAGGCGTTACGTAATTTGTAAAAGAGCTGGAATTTTGTTATGAACATGACACACATTCTTAAATAGTGTGAAATGTGGTGTGAAATTCGTCGAAAAGTTGTAGTCAAATCTTAGTAGGACAATCAAAATAACTACATGGTATCCAACGAAATTCATGATTCGTACTGAAGTCATACATTATCTAAACACAGTTTTTCACGAGCGACAGTACAAGAGCAAATCTCGAGGACCATAAATTTAAAAAAGTTGTTAGCGCCAATTTAATTTAAGTTTTAGCGGGTGTTGTGAGCAATGGTTAGCAGGGGCCCGCTAAATATCTTGTCCATGTCCTTTTTCGTGAGCTGGTCAATCGTGATCGCTTTATTAGGGCACACGTAAAACGGATACACTACGAATTTGGTAATATGGAATAAAATTCATCAGCCAAGGATTATATTTAGCTTGAATCTAGCGCAGATGATATATTTCTAGATCTAGCACTGGATAACATATCGACTGCAATGCTTAAAATTAAAGATATACGTAAACATTATACGTAAGCACAGCAATGAATAGAGTAAATGCATGATTCTGATAAGAGTTTTATCTATGAAATAAAAATAAGAAATATGCAAATAGTACAATAACAACTAACAGATAAAGCATTCTTATGATACGTAAAACAAAAAGCAGATAAAAATAAAGATAAGTCGTACGACAGATACATTAACAAGACAGTAAAGATACAAAAAATACGTTTCATCGATAAGAAAGGCAGATCGTACACTATAAAACCTTTACCAGTGGTGAGGCCATTTAGAACGACAGGTTAGAAAAAGAAAACATGTAGATAGTAGAAACTATCGCAATATGAGCCATTTAGAGAGAGGCAATAGTCCCTGATCTTGGACCAAAGCTTCCAATTCTGGATGACACAATTATTAACCAATATTCCGATGATGCTGACACTTTCTTAGTCTAGGAAAAGGACTTTTCAGCTGGCATTATTCGTACTTAAGTTACGTTAACATCAAAAATGTACCTCTATACTGCATTTACGCGACTAGAGGGATAGTTGTCTAATTTTACTTAATTTTAAGGTGTCAACTAGGGAGGAATCATGTCACCTTTATATCCTTTTCTATTTACTAATGTCAGTGACTAGTGTATCTCAAAAGCTAAGAAATATGTACATTGTCCACCAGACTCAGCATCAGTATAAGTAGTAATGACCATATCTGCTGGAGACTGTGGTAAATTGTTAGAGAGGAATAGCTTAGCCAGATAAGGCGACAAGCTAAGCCGCAAGGCAATTATTGAAATTAAATTGTCGATGTTCACTTAGCTATACTTGTGAATGTTTTTTCTACTGTTTGTAAATGTTTTTCTAGTGAACGTTCTCACATACAATTAGATTAATTTTGAATTGAAAATGTACTAGATAGTCTCATCTGGGATTACAAATCCTGAAGCCTAACCAAAATATTATGCTATTGTGGTGTAGTTGCAAAATTTATTTCATTTTTATTCCTCAATAAATTACTACATCATCCACATAAAATACCTACTCGTTGTATGAAACAACGTACGAAAAAGGCATTTCTCAAAACCCATGTGGGTGCATATAGTACATTAACCTGGCTTGGATATGTATATTGACTAATAATTTGGACCCTTTCCAAAAACAGCTTTGACTTGAGTCATTCAAACGCGTCGGCTTTACGATTATAGAGTTCCTAATTTTGACTCGAAATGGGCATATTAATTAATTAAAGTCCATTAGATTCGAATAGGAATAGCGAATACCCACAACTAGGTACATAGTTCATTGGGCACGTAAGTAAATAGAGAGAACGTAGGTGGATGTCGTCACCGTAGAATTAGCTTTAATGTACCTGTGAAAATTTCTGTACGCTAAATGCTTTGATATTGATTGTTCAGTAGAGGTCACTGCTTTTCTTTATTCAAACACAACACAAAATAAAGGTCTTTTCCGGCTCTTCAAATGCTGATTATTTTGAGCTCCTGATATTTTGACGAAGCAAGCATCAGTTTTCGTTATCATTACTCACGAGACTTAAAAAAATTGGAGAACAAAGATTTTTTGCTCGACAAGGAGCAAGTCAGAAAACTCAAAAGCATTCTTCTAGCTGATATGACGAAAGAAGAATGTTATCATCGTTTCATTAGCTACTGAAGACAAAAACCCAGTAACACGCATGGAGACAAAAAGAACAATGCGATACCAAACCGCTGGCGATACCAAAAACAAAACAATGCGCAAACATGAAAACTGAACCAGAACAGGGCATGCAGACGATACGGATGATAGTGCTATCAGAGAACGCTAATTTTATGTCATTTTTCAATAATTCTACGCATCAAAATAGTACGTTTTCTGCGTTGGATAAATAGTTACACATTTTCAGTCACTGTTCTGTGGTGAAGCAGTATGGCGTTTTACTATTTGAGAATAAGCGTCTAGTCCATCTACTTAAACGGTTAACTATGAACAAAATTCAGTATTCGAATTACTTCTATCGTACTTGGTGTTTTTCAAGGACAACAGTTTCCTTACGGTATTGCAAAATCCAAAGTCAATAAAGAGACACAACTTTCTTCCATTCAAGATCTATCGTCCTTGCACGCACATAGGTATCTACATAAAAGTGATGATTGCCAAGAGAAAATAGTATTTGTGACTCGAGAACAAATCCTTTCCAATTTCAATAAAATTTGTTGAGAAGGTGTATTGAATTATCTTACACTAGCTGCCCGTCAGCGGTTTCACCCGCTGCAACCTATTATTCCGCGGGAAAAAAGCATTATTCGCCAAGAGATGTCGCTGTTAGTTTTCGGCGAAAACGTTTAAAACGCGAACCGGCTCAGTCACGCCACCTATTTCAAAAATATTGGAAAATGCGTGATCCCGTGGGAATGAGACATTTTCCCGTGGTAAAAAGTATCCTATGTGTTATTCCAGATGCCCTTTTATATTTCTGCAAAGTTTCATGTCAATCTAATCAGCCGTTTTTGCGTGATGTCGTAACAAACACACACACAAACATCCGCCTTTATAATATTAGTAGGAAGGATTGTACTCAAAAAGTACTCATCTTTTCTTCTTGTGGGCAAATTATAAAGCAAGAAACCTAATAAGCCTACATGTACCTATAACTAAGTCATACCAAGCATCAGAAAACCAATGATACAAGTAATATTTTAATACACCCATTCGTTCGTGATATGATGATACAGACAGCAACCTTGTACCAAGCCTCATCTCATCATTGAGATGTCGCTTCAATCTTATCAGATAACGAACGACATGGAAAAATGTATTCGATGTACTTTTCGGAGATCTAAGAGAGTACATAAATATTACAATAAAAACTGAAATAAAAGATAGAAATTCCAAAGACAAAGCGCCAAGTAAGATTAGTAACTAAACATTTGATGACCCATTTACTCCGATTAGAACTTTTTCCGTAAGTAATCTTTATAAGTACAATAGCCGTGTGGCGCCGGCAGAGTAGAATAGCACCACCCTCTCTCTTCCCGTGGGGGCCGTAAGAGGCGACAGAGGGATAAACCCGACCCAAACAGCCAGGGCCAACCGTAAAGTGGCGGTCAATCCACCACAAAAGCATTCCCAAGGAGGGTTGACGTCTGGTAGGCAGCCAGTCGTAAAATTCAGCCAAATCCTTTTGCAACACGATTTTGTGTTCAACGAAACGTGTTGCGCCGACCCCGAAGTAATTGGGATAAGGGCAGGAAGAAGATGAATCTTTATAAGTACAAGAGTAAAGGCTAGTTTTTTTTAAGTACCTACAAGATTGTAGTAGCAATAACAGCAGATGAGGTCATGCTTACGAACGTAATCAAAGGTAAACATTAGCGTAGAAATACGTCACGTAAGTAAACGGTTATAAATAAGATAGAGCGGCGGAAAAACTGAGATTACCTGAACAGTGTGGTAAGAGAATCATGCGAAATGGCGACATACCTGCAAAGAGAAAACAGATTGATTAGAAACAAGAAACAATGAAAGAACCTTAAAATAACGCTTAAGCGTTACCATACATACGCCCAAGGGTTAAATGGAGTGGTTATTTGTCTAAGAGGCGGATAAGGAACGTGTGACGACCATCCGGAGGAGGCTCATGTCTTGTAGTGGACTGTTGTGGGCCACTTGTACCAGGTAGTAACAGAAACAAATCGTGACGAAAACAGTAGAAGAATTCTGTTTCGAGCTACAAACAAATCTTCACCGTTTCGGAAACGGAATTTTCCACCTCCTACCGGAGTCTGGCACAACATCATTTGCCTTCACATTTCCTTACATGGAAGTGCTTCTAGAAAACTGTTCAAAAACAGGTGGGCCCACATAATGTGTATGGTAGCCGCCGTTCCCAAGTGCCGAGAAAGTACAAGTTGGCGAGAAGAAAGTGCGTGGAGGCAAAAACACGCCCGTCCGCCAATCGGAAAGGAATTTAGCGCGGCTGCGCGGGCGCCGGTAGGGCTGTCAAGTTTCCTTGGACAAGGAAAGGCCTAGTCCGGAAATGATGAGGTGCTCTATCGGTCTGAGTTATAACGAGGTATCTTTAAGGTCATTGAAAAGTCTGACACTAGGCTTTATCGGAAATCCCGATACGAATAATGGTGTCCCGCCGGTCTAGGCAGGCGTAGCTTTCCCGGAAAAATCTAGTCCTCCGTTGTACTTGAAGCAAGTTTCGTAAGTTTATAATATACTGAGAGTTTTAGGGTTAGATACATACTATCAGCAGCAGATTGGTACTTTGGACTTTTGAAATCTCGCAGCCCTACTAGCAGATCATGTGAACAGAACGACGTGTCTTATTTTCCTGTTTATTTGTAAGTTTTTGTTAAACGATATTTCAATTTCAAAGGTCACGTTTCTCTCTTTCATTTGGTTGTGAGTAATTTGATATTGAGATTCATATTTTTTAACACGAAAGGTTTTTAAAGTTTAAAAGGATCCCATTTAATGGGAAGTACAATTCATTTGTTCATATCTCAGTTCCGTGGTGAAAGTTGTTTAGTTTCAAGGGACACATATTGAACTACTTTTTTAAAATCAGTAAACTTCTTCTAGTGAGGAAAGTAGAGGACTGTACTAAAACTGTTGAGAAAGAAAGTATTAGTTACTGCTCTATAAAAGATAATGATCAATAAGACCTGCCCTTAATAATGTTAATCAAGCTGTTACTTTTAACTGATGTTAGTAAAACTTTACAGTATCTTAATCATTATCGTTTTACGAAGTACATAACATGTAAGGTAAATATTCTATTTGTTAACCGCTTTTTTCCGTTTTTTAGGGTGCCGGAAAATATGTAGAAAAAACCCATTTCTGGCCGTGGGTGCATGAAGACGTTTAAGTCGACTAAGGGATAAATCCGTCCGAGGAATGGGCAATAAATAGCATTCACTGTGAACGCCTTTACGAGGCGAGTAAGGCAGATTTTCCCCAATTTTATAATTTTCATTACATTGTAAACTGTTCTACGCGATCTGATACCTAGGCGATATGATGAAATAACATTATAGTGTTGACACAGATGTACACGAAGGATTAATTATACCTTTAATGGTGTAAGTAGATAATTGATAGCAAGGTTAATTATTGTATTCATTATCACACAGCTAATAAACGCAATGTGAATTTAGGGACACTTGAGAAAGAACATAACATCTTTGAATACGTACGAACGCAAGAAACATTTTACTGCCAACAATACGATTTTCAAATCGCTCGCGAAGAGCATCAAGCAATTAAAAATTTGGTTGTAGCAGTCGAGGCGTCCGTAGTTTAGTTGGCAGAGTACTATAGAACAGCACACAAGTTAAAAAGTCCCTTCCACCAGTAATTTTTTTTTTGATTTTCATTTGCGAGGACAAAAACATGATAAAAATTACAGAAGTAGTGAAGATGCTACTAAAGACGAGTAGTTTTACATTAACCTTGCTAAATTGAAAATTCACGGCAAAAGATTAGATATCGTATCTCATCTAAGAAAATATAAAGATAGAAGTCTGAAACATTCCAGTACTTTATGGTACTTTTATTTCACAAAATCATGAAGTTTATTTTCACAGCTAGTTCGGTACAAATAAAAGCCTAGAAACAAGTGTTAGAACAAGCTTTAGGAAATAAGTCAGACAACAAGTTCAATAAAGGCCTTGAAAATACGCAATTCGTAGATTGAACACCTACGAATGAGTAGGTGCAGATTTGAGAAACGAGAAACTTGGAATCACTTTCACCGGCAATATTACCGGCAAATGGTCATGTTATATGTCTAAAAGATAATAAAGCTATCATAATAGGGTGATAGTTTTCTCAAACTATCTGCGATGTTGAGTTTGTTGAAATAGGTTAGATTCAAGTCGGCCCAGACTCAGCCCGACCCGAAAAACTTTAACGGCCGGTTAGCATGATTTGTACAATCAGGCAAGAAATTGTCATAAATTATTTATATTCAGTTACTTGATTATCACGTGTGATTACAATAATACTAGCTTTCCACCCGCGGTTTCACTCGCGGTATTTATCTGTTTGGTCTAATAAAAAAGTATTAAATACATAGCATTTAAAATCCAAAATTTTGAAACAGATTGCATCAAAGATCACGATCTGGAGTGGAGTTCGACTACTCGACAACAGATGGCGCCACTGCTTGAGGGATTGTAAAATCCCTTATATCTTTAAAAATACGCCCTTTTAGTTAAAACTGGAACTTTCTTGTTCGATGGGAGATAAAGGGCTATTGCACACTATAAGTCCCTTGATCGCACAGGGAATCCTTTTTAAGTTTTATCGGCACGTACATTTTATCAACTTAGTTTTATTATATACCGGGAGTAACGGAAAGGGTATAACAAGCCGAAAGGAGGTCAAGGTACTCATGAAACTGAACAACTTTCCCCATGGAACATGAGTCGAAATATGAAAAAAAAAATTGGACCTCCCATAGTAAATCAATTAGCTGATCGCAGATTTTGTACGGGAGGTCCAAATTTTTTTTTCATATTTCGACCCATGTTCCATTGGGAAAGTTGTTCAGTTTCATGAGTACCTTGACCTCCTTTCGGCTTGTTATACCCTTTCTGTTACTCCCTGTATAATGATTATGTCTCGTTCTACACAGTTCCTACATTTATTTAAAGAAATTAATACATAGTATAAAATGAAGTCGCTTTTTACGTTTCATTGTCTGTCTTGAAATTCACTAACTCCTCCTAAACCACACAACGGATTTTGATGCGGTTTTTCTGTAATAGATAGGGTGATTCAAGAGCAAGGTTTATATGTGTAACACATGCCGGGAAAATGACTTATTCCTAGCGGGAAAATGATTGCAGCGGGTGGAGTGGAACCCCTAAAGGGCAGCTGGTACCTAGATATTTCAAAATATTAGCTACTTTTTTATACGTGACTGTATATCGACATTTTCTGTCTATAAACTTTTTAGGCCGCTTTCGGGCCGGGTTGAGCCCGGGCCGACTTGAATCCAACCCGCTGAATTGAGCAATCTGAGTAACGAAAGTGCTTCTATAATACCAAGTGGGAGTCGCGTGGGGCTGAATCAAGTTGCATCAAATAACTAGTTTAAATTGAAACCAGCAGGCGGAAGCGCAAGGTCAGAATGTAAACAGAAATTGAAATCAGTAAGATCAATTTTCACGTGTGTTCTTTCTACATAGTTCCTACAATTTCACAGAAATCAATGCCTAGTATAAAACTTTCGGGCCGAGTTGAGCCCGGGCCGACTTGAAACCAACCCGTAGAATTGAGCAATCTGAGCAACGAAAGTGCTTCTATAATACCAAGTGGGAGTCGCGTGTCTGTTGCGAGGAAGTTCATGACAGAGAAACACATAAATCGACTGTAATTTATAGGTACTACGATATTGACCGCTTTCGGGCCGGGTTGAGCCCGGGCCGACTTGAATCTAATCCGTAGAACTGAGCAATCTCAGCAACGAAAGTGCTTCTATAATACCAAGTGGGTGTCGCGTGGGACTGAATCAAGTTGCATCAAATAACTAGTTTAAATTGAAACCAGCAGGCGGAAGCGCAAGGTCAGAATGTAAACAGAAATTGAAATCAGTAAGATTGAGACAGTTCAGTAATTACACATACATACATACCTCACGCCTGTATCTCTACGGGGTAGGCAGAGCGTAAATGGCTGTAGGAAACGGTCTGACAAAAGTTCGAGTACTGTCGCAAAATTGCAATACACATCAACACTCAAATCCCTTAATCGCTTCTTACGACACCCACGGGAAAGACATGGGGTGATGCTATTCTAAGCCAAAGCACCACACATCGACCTCACTACCAAACTTCACTAAATCACGCATAATTGTATATAACACAATCCGCCACATTAGGGGAATGTAGGCAGTGTAACTAACTAACTTTCGACACCAGGGTTCAATCAAGTCGTTCTTCGACTTCACTACAAGCACGTAAGCACATAAATAGTTCAAGTAGCTTGACAAAGTAAAAACTGCAGTCTCAACTTCTGCTGATAATGCAGACAGAGGGCGAAAAGGTAAAATTACATAGACACTCTTCGCAAAACATATTACTCAGCGTACTAAACAAAGCTGTATAAGTAGATACACATAGATGCGAAAGGTGGTAGAGGTGAGGTGGCTAAGCCGGCTTCATTCAGTTTAGAAGCCGACGACGTGGGCGCACCAAGGACATCCAAGTTACAATTTAAGAGACCAACCTAAACTGGATTTTCTTAACAACTGTATGAAAAACCAGTTTAGCTTGATCTCTTGAATTGGTAAGACACCTACACGAAGAGCTGATGGGGATATTTGGCAAAAACTGGAAGTGTTGACGTCATCGGTCGTAGACCTTTGTACTGGCGCTTGCCAACCGCAAGTGCATTTTGCAACGCTAGCAAGACGCTCTTTGGAACACTCAAGGTATATTTAATCCCACCAAAAACATTTACTTGTAAAAAGAACCAAGTCTCGCCTCTCAGTTCTTCTACTGTAAAAAGTTGTGAGATCCATGTGATGCCAAGTCGGTTATTGATTTATTCAAGGACTACTTCAGGGAACTTTCTTCTTAAGCTATTGCGTAATTAGGTAACAGACATCATCTTAAAGTAACCATATCGATATTTAAAAACTTATATTTACAATAACTAGAATGACCCGGCCATTAAATTATTAAACGAACAAGGATAACTCATATTTAACGTTTATCACGACTAACCTTGTTGTTTTAAGTCGAGGCTTATAGTGTCTCGACGTTTCGGTGCATTAAGTGCACCTTCTAGTCTAGTAGTGCACTTCCGTCGAGACACTATAAGCCTCGACTTAAAACAACAAGGTTAGTCGTGATAAACGTTAAAAATGACCCGGCCATCGCACCAAACCATCGTACCTCCCAAGCAAATAGTGTGCGATTGCCAAGTCATTCTAGTTATTGCAAATATAACTTTTTAAATATCGATATGGTTACTATAAGATGATGTCTGTTACCTAATTACGCAATAGCTTAAGAAGAAAGTTACCTGAAGTAGTCCTTGAATAAATCAATAACCGACTTGGCATCACATGGATCTCACAACTTTTTACAGTAGAAGAACTGAGAGGCGAGACTTGGTTCTTTTTACAAGTAAATGTTTTTGGTGGGATCTCATTTCTTTTTGTATGTAGTCTTCCTCTTTCTCTTTTCTGGAACTACTTTTTGAGCCTCAGCTACAGATTTCCTCAAAGGCTATCCGCAAAGTTAACTTTGTAATCCTATTGTATTTGTACGGAATTACAAAGTTAGTTATGCGGTTGCAACCGAATTTGCAGAATGTTATAGTTTTCCCTTTATTCGTACACTAAATACAAGTTGTATCCTAAGTTTCAAGTTCCGCAGTCTGCTAGAAGTACCTTAGAATTTTGATGATCGGTCAGTCGGTCAGGCAGAAAATTAAGAAACTTTGACTAACCATAACTTCTAAACTACTGGTATAAATTAGATGAAATTTGAAATGTATCGTGTCTATGCAGTGCTTGATAAGATATTTTGAAAAGAGGGTTCTAAACTTATCGACAAGGGAGTTATAGGGGGGTCGAAAATGGCCTGAACTGGTTCGAGAAAAGGATGGTACGGCCGTGCCGCTTTCAGCTCGACTTGGTGGGGGCACTGCCGTGCCCCCAGATGCTTAGAATAGGTATTTATTTATGCACGTCATACACTTAAAACTGAGGGGCCGTTCTGCTAAAAAGTTGGTCCCTTTTAGATTCGCTGCATTACG